>JBBPDB010000134.1:4286535-4297380 GCA_037974465.1 Brachypetersius altus
TGTGTGTGTGTGTGTGTGTGTGTGTGTGTGTGTGTGTGTGTGTGTGTGTGTGTGTGTGTGCGTGTGTGTGTGTGTGTCCGCGCATGTGTGTGACCTTTTGTAAATTGTGTTTGCTTTTGAAACAGAAGCATGGGACTGAGGCATGTCATTTAAAACAGGTTATTTTTCTCTCTCTGGGTTATGTGGACGAATGTGCTGCCTTAGTAGGGAGGAGAGGACAGGAGGAGGACAGCCACGGGACACAGACCACTGTCAGGTCAGACTTGAATTATCACGTGGAGAGAGAACGAGCGAAAGAAAAAAGCCGGGGAGATATAGCACCACAATTCTTGCTCTATTGATCCAGTACCCTTAGAACAGACTTTTAAATGAGATAACTGAATTATACATTAGAGACATGCTTTTCATCATCAGGCTATGTTCGAGGGCTGAAGTGGCACAAATCTAATTTGTTGCCTAAATGTGACAAAGATCCGACCAGATCAAATTTCCCTGTTTCACATATAGCCCTACATCCTGTATATGGCCATACACATCGAAAGAGAGACGCAGTATCAGAATTCATGAGTTTTTTCCCCATTGCTGTAATGCAATTGCTCTATTTAGTACATTCTTGTAAAAAGTAATCTAACTACTCATTACTCTAGTTACTGTATCAAACCCATATGCTCCTGTACCGTCTGAAATTACAAGGGAACATCCTGTAGTAATTTCAAATGATTTATTTTGCTAATACTGTCACCCAATCTAGAATCTAACCAGTAAAAAAGGTTCATCAACCACCTTGAAATAAAGACCTTACTAATAAAGTGAGATGCTTGCAGAAGTGTTTCTGAATGAAACTCAAGTCTGACCTATTAAGACGGGACTCTTCTTCAGCGTGCAGATCTTTATCATTTTGGCAGTTTCATAATAATACGATCAGGCAATTTTCCACATTCCTGCACTCACACTGCAAGCCTCCCAGCTGTTGCAGGTAGCACAGTTGTGCACAAATAAAGTAAAAAAAATCCAATTGCTTTAAATGCATATAGTGAAACTAATATTGCTCTCTCAGAGACAAAACATAGCTAACACAATTCTTTTTATGTCAACAACTTTCATGTAATTACAAAAATGTAACTGCAACATGTTACATTACTTTGGGAAAGAAAAATGGAATTACCACATTTTATTACCATAAAATCTGCCCATACAGGTCCTTTCAAGGCCAAGCTGTATGAACACAATGACACTGGGTGACAATGTATTACTTTTAATTTCTAGTCAGGAAGGGAGAAGAAGCCATTCACATGTAACAGCACAAACCAGTGTTATATATAGAGAATAACAAACAAAAGTAAAAGCATAATGGAAGAAGCTGTCAGCTGTAAAATAAAATTAGTTGTTATAACAAGAACAAGACGCTTCATTCATGGAGTTGATTTATACATTCAGTGGCTGGAACAAACAGCTACTGTTGCTGCCACTGGATGCTGTGTTGTGTGTGAATTGTAACACTATGGAAATCAGGCAATTTTAACGTCTGGTGTAATGTGATCTCTGTTTTCACATAATGAAAAAGTCTTTTTTTTTTATCATACCGGATTGTGTTTTCCTCATAAATTAGTAAGAGGAATGCATATGTGAGTGATTTTATATATTGATAATGGAGATAACAAGGAATTTAGTGTTAGATCTCACCTTGGTCTGGTGGATTGGGGTCCCAAGCAGCCCAGAGCTGTACTATGAAAAAGGGTGACCAGCATATGGTGTAGACCAGAACTATGACCAGAGTCATTCTCACTGTTTTGGACATTGCTCTGGACACCCCTGGTGGCGGTGGAGGCAGAGGATGTGGAGAGGAAGAAGAAGGGTAATGGACCGGGTCTGAGACTTCTTTGGGGAGCTTTAAAGAGTTAGTATATTGCTCAGAATAATCCAGGGGTGTCTGGTAGCAGGCTGTACCAGTTTCATCTAGAGACTTCTGGCTCGGAGAGCAGTCCTGAAGAGGGGCAGAGTTTGTGTGATTATCGTGAGTGTGCGTGTGGGTGTGCGGCAGCATGTCAGGAGGCCGAGAACTGTATGAGGAACCGCCTGTGATCAGCTCACAAGCACACTGGTCATTCCCACAGGGGTAGCCACAGCATTCAGCCGGTGGCCGAGAGCTGTTGGTTTCACAGTGTGAATCTGAAGATTCATGGTTATTGTTCCTTGAGTGGAATCCTCCTCTGGCCTCTCTTGGAATGCATGGCCCTCTTGTTCTCCCTCTCACTTTGTCCTCCTGCTTCTTCAGGCTGGAGAAGAAGACAAGGTTTTTCTTCAAGTCTGCCGACACCACCCGCTCAGACTTCAAGTAGATGTTGTCATGGATCTCCCTGAATATTCTCACCTGTGAGTGAGAGAGTTACATTGAGGTTAGCAAAACTGAGCAAAGAGACTAAATTTAAAAAAAAAACAGCGGACCAAGAATGGTAAAGCTGCTCTTTTGCCACTCCTGATGTCCCCGGGGCTCATGCAGACCTGGGCATTTGTTTTGTCTCCACAGGGTTTGTGTTGACACAAGGGGAAGGTGAGAGGTGCTTTCATGGTCACCTAGAGCATTAGCTAAACACATAATTGTAATTTCTATACCACTTAGATTCACACAGAAACTCCAATAGGCAGCCTCGAGCAGCAACTGCGTTAGAAACGATAGACCCACTATACAAAACAACTGACATTGTGCATGGTCACTCACATGTATGCTTGTAACATCTGGAAATGAGAGAGATTAAGTTATAATGTTACCTTTGGATGCTCCTTGGCACCAGCAATAATGTAAATTCCACTAAACCGTTTTAAACAGCAACTGTGTTAGAATTTACACACTCAACTTGAAGTTACCTTTTGGGACTGCCACGAGAGACTGAATAAAATGACTCAAGCTTGATTCATATTCAAATAGATCTAGCAGCCAGCCAGGGCTGTGGAATTCACTTTGCATATGAGTCTCAGCCTTTCCATGCTTTTCAGTACTGTAGGCTCCCAGTTTGATACACTAGAACAGTTTACCTAAACTTTTATATGTATATTGTCATTTTTAAATCTATATAGATGCAATTAGGATTAAATAAGAGTAGCAACAGGATAAAATGGTGAGTTTTTTAGAACAGGTCCATCGACTCATGTGGTCCATGGGGGCACCACGTTGGTGACCCCTGCTCTAGAGTCAGGAACTGGATAGAAACTCCACCAAAAGAAACCTCAGAAAAAGATTAATAGCCCATCTGATCTATCACAACCAGCCCAAAATGTCTGGCAATTAAGGAGTTTATTTACTAGATCCAGTCCATGAGGCAGACGTTTAACATCCAGGCTGTTAAGGAAACGGTTAAAGCCTTATACCAGTTGTTCTTAAACCATACTGTTATTTTAACCCAGCCTCCAGCACAACCAGGCACTGAGTGTTCCTAATTGCTTAGCTCATCTGGGCTAGAGCGAAAATATGGCCGTCCAAGGGGCCCTGAGGGCTGGTATGAGAACCACTCCTTTGTGCCCAAACATGCTAAGCACAATTCAGTGTGAATAACTCGGGTGGAGTCTGTTTATATAGTCTGTTATTTACACATGATTTCTTCCCCTGAACAAAAGTAACAAAGGTCTATGTTTAGCTGTGTTGTTCAGGGGTGTAAAATACCTCCATGCTAGAATGCCAGTATTAAAATATGACAACAGGTATAACCTCTCATGATGTTTCATAATGCTGGTAAAGCCATGCAGTGAATCCGGCAGTACTTGTCAAAAATCCCATTTCAGTCTTGAGCCTTTATGAGGCTAAAACTATGCATGGGCCAACACTTTAGTCTCCTACTAGATCAAGCACCACAGACAGCAGACATGAAATTTTAATGCATAATTGGACTGCTTTATGATGACTAGACAATAATAAAATTACTACTGATATAAAATGTTTTTGTCGGTAGGTAAAGCATCCTAAGGCCAAACTCACACTAGGTTGCAAACACACCAGATCCACAAGTAAATCCAACTGATTCGCCAAATGAACTGGACTTTGGGGGTCAAAGGTGTAAGGTATGGATCGTCTAATGTGTGTACACCCTTTACTGAACTAGATATGGGAGCTGGCATTAAGTGTTACTGACTGGACACATTCATTAATTTTGCTTTATCTGACTCTGAGTCATTCCTTTGGAAACAAAGACACTAATGCATTTATATGATTAGTATATCAAACATTACTTGCTTTGAAGCTGAGTGGATGCTATTAACTGATATTTGCTTTGAAACAAAGTTGCCAGCCACTATCCCACTCTCAGTCCAAACTTTTAAAGGTAAAGAGCACCGTCCCCTGGAGTCCAGTGACTTGTCACGAAACACCACATGACACCTGCTATGTGAACCTAATGAACAAGATCTGTCCTGTAACTTCTAGACTGAAGTCGATGGCAATAAAGGCTTCAGGGAAACATAATGAATTATACACCAGAGTCCCAGCAGGCTTAGGAGGACTTATATTACCTGGCACACCGTGATGATGAAGGCAGGCAGGACGAAGACAGCCATGGTCATCCAGGTTACATAGGCCTTGAGACCCCAGGGCTCAGCAAAATGCCCCCAGCACTCAAACTCGCCTGGAGCCACTTCAGACCTGGAGAAAATAAACACCTGGGGGAGCAGGAGGGGGGAAAAGCAATAAGTGCATTGTTGCCTAGGGCTTTAGTTAGGCCACAGAAAACAAAAGCAGCTGATAGGATCTAGATGGTGTTTGGAGATGGTTTAACTCTCAAAAATGGATGTCATAAGCCTTGCACAACAATTAGACAGTGATAAGTTACTGGCAGTGCCTTTTTAAAGCAGCTTGAAAGCTTTTTTTTTCAAGGTACACAGAGTATTCGGGAATGGCAGGTACTATCAGGACAGCATACTAGAGAGGTCTACATTTGATGAGAACACTTTTTAGATACATTATAAGTTATGTGCCCTCTATAGCTCTCACTGGAGCTACATGTTCTTGAAAGGTTCTGCACTTCTGTGTTTTTTAACTGGTACTGATTGTATCTAGGCTCAGATTTAAATGGGCATGGATCAAAGGATTGCAGCTAATCATGCTTTTCTGTTATGTAATGCTGCATCCAGTCATCAGCCTACATATTCTTAGAGAATGAGAGGTGTGTCGAGTGAAATACACTACATTAAAAAATGTACTCATTAGAACGCAAACCCCATCCGTAGCTGATATTTTGCCAGGCCCCATTGGGCTTATGTCAGGTTTGGATCTGTTTTTATGTAGCCCACTCTCATGCATTTACTCTCTCTTTGCCTTCTCTATTTTTGTCTCTCTCAATCATGCACACACACTCTCTCGTGCTCTCTATTTTCTCGTGACGTTAGCCGTGTTTGGAACAGCTCTGGAGTTTGAGGAGTGAGGGAATGTGCCGCTCAGTGAAGGCATGGTTGATGAGAAGGGGTGTGTTGGATAGGTGGAAAGGTCAGATCACATCTTTACCCTTGTTTTGCTAAGTTCTTCCAAAGTGAATTAAGCTTTGGCCACAGTGGTAAAATGATGTCAGCAAGGCTAACAGTTCAGTGGATGCTGTACTCTGTAAGGTATGATCAGCAATTCCACAAAATTGATACTGTTAATAAACACTGTATGACAGGTGTGTTAACTCCTTCTCAATTTGTCCTCCTTCAAATTAAGAGCCTAGTATAAAAGCAAAGCTCTGAAACTTCATCGCTGTTATAGTGGGTATCTGCTGGTGTGGGTTTGGGTCAAGTTCAGATTTGGGTTTCAAATTTAGCAGTAAACTAGCAGTAGGAGTACCAGTCAGGCTTCAAATTCTTCTCTATGCAGACCTGAACAACGTAGACCAAGTTGGGGGATAATAGTGTTCAAATGATACATTCAGTTCTGGCTGACATCTACCCGAATGCAAGGAACTAAAAGTTATGATCTAGTGATATGACGATTTTTTGTCTTTAGTAGGGCAGTCATAATGCACCATCAGTTGTTAGAAGTGTTCGTTGACGTTGTACCTGTGGTACACTCAGAATGAAAGCCAGCCCCCAGGCCGCGATGATTGGTGTGTTCCAGCGCGAGACAGTCCCTCCTCTGTAGGCCTGAAGAGGGCAACAGATGGCGTAATGCCGGTCCACTGTCATAGCTACTATCATGTAGGAGGATGCAAACATGCCCACAATCTGCATGTACTTCACCGTGCGACAGAGTGCATCAGGGCCCTGGAACCTCTCCGTGATGTCCCACACCAGCTGTGGCAGAACCTGTAGAACATCACATATCAGGTTATCACATATCAGCGCATCAGTTCACTGCAGAGGAATTACATGGTGGCATGAGTCTTTTAAATATGAACAGCGCATGCGTTCTACACAGTTTGACCGACATGCATAAGCAATGTAGCCTGGAAGAACGAAGTTCTCCTATCATCAAATCTGAACATAACAGCCGGCCCACTGATGTAGGTGGCACTTAAGGGCCTGTTCCCGACCATTAGTTTTATTCAGACTCAATAGTTTTTCTTTTACGTAAAAATAAAATCTTGTTTTCTTGAGAACAAATCGTAGAAAATAAGATACTGAAGTTGAAAATTATTTATATTTCTACACATTGACTTCTTGATCCTTCTAGGCAAACTGCATGTACAACATGAATTGGCAGAGATCAACTGCTGAATGCTATTCAACAAGAAATTCAAACTGTTTGCATTGTGAAGTAAATAGACTTTTAACAATGTTCACATACTATATCTGACAGTTTTATTTCCTAACAGAGAATACTATTTGTTTTTCGTAATGATAAACGATGCACTCTTCTTATGTGAACAATGAACCTAGACATGTTGTATTGTTCTATAGTTTTCTTCTGGAGCCACAAGACCAACATTTCTAACAAGTAACACATGCCTAAAGCGACTATACTTTTGTACTCTGCAAAACTGGAGGCATTATCTGCAGGGATTAGCTTTCCCTGAATCATCACTACTCATGTTACTTGTTAGCTACATGAGCCTCATAGCTCCTCTGCAAAACTAAAGAAGCACACCTTGTATCATACCTTGTAGCATGTCTTGGCTGATCGACAGTACTGTGTAAATATAAGGTTTGGATTGGCTGAAAGGTCTATTTCAAAACAAGCTGTTCAGCTGAGCTCACCTGGAAGAAAGCCACCACCAGGTCGGCCACACACAGGTTGACCATGAACAGGTGCATGGGAGCATTGTACTTGCGCCTCCTGAGCAGAACCCACAGCACAAAACTATTGCCCAGAGTAGTAAGTGCCAGGACAAGACCTAGAACCCCTATCTCAGCATGAGCCAGAGCCATGTCCCGCACCCTGACCCGAGGAGGGACCTGGGTGGTGCTGGAAGAGCTGTTGTGAAGCAGCCAGAAGTACGACTCTCCTCCGTGCGAGCTGTTGAAGCCATCATGCTCTGAGAAGACAGCTGTTGTGAAGTTGGTCCACACAATCGTTGTGTGGGCAGATCCATCCCAACCCGGCTCCCTTGAGATGGTCTCCATAAGGCCTGTGTAATGAAATTAATTTTGTTTAAAATACTTAAAATCTTTTTTTTCTGGTATAATTATGCTATTCTGTTTTTCAATATAGTATGAACTTCACTTGCAGTTCATACTATATTGAAAGCACAAACTAGCATTTGAGTTAGCAGAGCTGGCTAGCTATTTTCATTATTTTCCGTGATAAAGACCATAGTTGTAGGAAAATGCCTTAATACAAAGGGGGGCATGTAGAATATGTTCAATTCTCCAAAATCAGGTGCAATGCAGAGCAAGAATTCACTTTTTTCTGTTATTTGGAACATTAAGAAATGCGTTTCACAATAATACATTTAGAATGATTAAAAAAAAAGTGTTTCTTCCAGTCTCCATGTCTTTGAGGGTGGCTTTAGAGAGAGCAGATTCTCACGAGAGCATTTTCCGCTGCAGAGCAACGAGCAGACTCCCTAAATTCCCAGCGCAGATACGCTCCAGAAGCATGTGTTTATATTCTGAAAACCCACACGAGAGTCTCTAGCTTTGTTGGTTTTAAAACACAGTTAAACAAATAAATGGTTGATTTATGATAACATGGCCACAGGGCTGATATTGCGATAACCCCTTTTTAATCAGATGATCCTAAATTTGTCCATCAATTTCACGCGTGTGCACTGACATAAGCAAAGTAGCCCTCCCTCTCCACCTCAGTCCCCTTCCTTTAAACTTATTTTATTCCTCTATTCTCTCCCCCTTTCTCTCCAACTTTGCTGTAATTATTATATATTGTACTTAAGTTTTTTCTTCTGTTTTTGATGGATGATTTTATATAGATTTCACCAATTCACATCAAATTCGGCATGCTTGTACCTGACATGGGATTAGAGATTTGTATTCCTAGGTGGACATGTTCCTTCCTGCCAGCAGCTTTTTGGCAAAAGCTCAACAACCATTTTGACAAACGTTGAATGGTAAATAAGCCTCTAGGAGGCACATTATCCTAGGTCACAATACAGCACAACCTAGTAAAGAATGTTAATGTGAAACCCCAAACAGTACCCTGGGGTGTAAGGGTTCAAACTTTGACACATTGCATTGTTATATTTTTTGTAAGCATGTTACATTTTGTGAGAATTCCCCCAGAGGGAATGTGACACATTTCAATATTTCAAAGACCACTTCATAGTTTTTGTCTACATTTGCCCCTACAGTTTCAGTTGGCTCCCTCAACAAAACCAGTAGGCAATCAAATTTCAATAAAAAGAGTCTGTGACTCTTACTTTGAATTTGTGTCTGTGTGTACACAGTGTCTGGGTTCATGTCTTTATGTACTGCTGTCTGGTGTTTAAGATAATTTATTGAATATTCTGATTGGTTCCTGCCTGTGTAATGCGTATATTTAACCACCCATGTGTTCCAGCCCTGTGTCGATCCACCGCCATCATTCATGCCTAGGGTTTACTCCGTCTTTACGTTCTTAGTGCTTTGGGCCCTCGTGCTTGTTTTGTAAATAAAAGTTAAAGTCCAGAAGAAATGGAAATATGCGCCTGCGCCTCCTTCCCCAGGCATAACATGGAAATGACTCTGTGAATGACCAAGCTTAATGAAATTTTGCAGGCTCATTCGTAATGGCAGTCATATGCTATTTATACAGCCATAAGATGTCCCTGCAACAAACTACAACAATGTTCCTCTGTTCCTCAGAGATGGTTTGGTGTCAATCTTCAAAATAAAATTAGTCTTACATAATATTTACTCAATTCAAATGGTTGTCATTTGACCTCTCACTCTTTGGGCCAATATGCACAGCTTGCATCTCACTGACTGTTATCTATCTTCTCTCTATTTCAAATTCAGGTTTCCATTCCAGTTCAGGAAGCAAATAAGGTGTTGCGATGGGGAGTTTGTATAATTACACTTTACTATATTTATACTATATACAAAATAAATGCCACAATATTTCCCCAGTAATGTGACAAAAGTATATATATTGCAATTTTGAACTTCTGATACCAGTCCTGTCCCAACTGGTGAACTTATGGGCCTGTGGTGCACAATTTCCCACAGTGTCCCATTTCTCATTTTGTCTTTCAAAGGGGTGGTCACAAGAATCCTAGTGCTTCCCTTCGGCAACAATCACATCAATGTGGACTTAACATTGGAATCTTAACCAGAAGTCCTTAAGACACAAACAAAGACTACTCCAGTTGAATTTGTTTACGGATTTCATTTATTTAACACAGAAGTTTATTGTTATTGAGCTGTATTTGTGCTTGTAAGATGGGGGGGATCACAGTAAGCAAACTGGTAACAATTTTGCTGCATAGCCTCTTGGTCTGCACATTGCTGGTTTCTTCAAAGTGGGACTTAGGTCACCATTTGGGACAGGCCTAGTGGCTCTGGTTTGGCTTTTCACATGTTCATTCACTGTGAATAGAAAATTCAAGTATCTAGAACAATCTATGTATTTTAGGATGATGTGTTTTTTATTGTGATGTTTGCTATCCATTTTTCATGTGATTTTTGCTGACTTGTCATGATGGTCACCATGATCACTCCATTATGCTCCTCTTCTCGTTACTCCTGGTATCACAATAATAACAAAAATTATATTATTTATTATTTATTATAATAAATGTATTATATTTATGATAATGAATAGCTTACTAGTTAGACCTTGGTCTTTTTCTATATTCTCCTTCTCCACTGGCCCTTCTTCCTCTGTTTGCCCCGATTGACTTCCCCTTGACCCCAATAAAATTGAGTTTATTTGGCAAGCAGACAGATAAGCACCAAAATAAACATAATTTGAATTAAGAAAACTGACAGCTTGAGAGTGGGAATTGTGGGATAAGGTTTGAGCTGGAGAAATAAACAAGAGGAGAGAGGAATGGAGTGATGGAAGGGTGAGTGACAAAGGACTCAAACACAGATATGGAAAAAACAACGCAGAGGGAGACGGTCCCTGCTTACTGAAAATCATGATGAGAAAAGCGAGCAAAGTTAAAGGGTGGGGTGAGTTCGGGTGAAGTGCGTCATTTGGCATGAAACAATGAATTAACATATTAGCACACCGAGAAAAACCTCATTCACACTGAGGACACCAGTATGGCCTCAGTTTTTTGAATGTGTGGTTTTTAGATAATGAAGGGATACAAGAAAAAGATCATCATTTAAAATCTCCAGCAGCACTGCTGTGTGAGCCAGCATACACACAGACACATACACACACACACATACACACACACACAGTTGCAGCACAAAAAGGGGCAGGTGGATGGCCTAGTGGTTAAGGCATCCGCCCCGTGACCAGAAAGTCCGGGTTCGATTCCCAAGACCGCTAGGCACCAC
>JBBPDB010000134.1:4301932-4316300 GCA_037974465.1 Brachypetersius altus
AAAAGCACACATATTACCCTTGTCTGGTCCAAATCCCCCTCTGGTAGTAACTTAAAGCGAAATTGTTCATTTAACAGAGTGTGTTTATCTTCCATCGCTAGCTAGACTGAGCAGCAGCATTGGCCACATTAAGTGGCTTCTTCTTCTGGCATGCTGGTTGCCGACGTAGTGCAATACTGCCCCCTTTGATTGTGTGGTACTGCAATGCAGAGAGGTGTTTAATTTTCAAATTAATCGCGCGATCAATTTATTTTAAACCGTTATAGAAAATAAATGAACGCAAATAGTAAACGCCATGTGTGTGTGTGTGTTATTCAGTATACTTTCACTGAATATGTCCACATTAATCCTTCTGAGCTGGCAAAAAATAATGATAAGCAAGCACTGATAAGTACAAGATTTGCAGAAGAGAATTTAGAACGTTTTTTGAACAGTATATTGTGGTCAAAAATGTAATTTAACTTTAGCAGTCAGTTCAGGTTGCATGTATGTTATATACCTTTAGTGAAGTATAATGGTGGGAGTATTTGCTTCTTTGCAAATGACATATTGGCCATAAATTGCATTACATATTATGGAAGGAAACGTCAGTGGTACAATATATCGGGAGATACTGGAGGAAAATGAACCAAATCAGCCAAGAAACTGTAACTGGGGAGAAGATGAAAGTGTTTCTTGGTTGATAATAATGGTGAAGGTGCTTGCTTGGTCCTGACTTGAATCCGACTTGAATCCGAAAGTACATGGGTACTTGAGAATATGGGGACCATAATCACAAGGAGCCTCATAACCGTGGGGAACTGAAGATGGTTTGCCATTTGTATGGGCTAGAATTAAACCACAGTGCTGTAAAAAGCTATCAGTAGATGTCTTAAAGCTGCAATTGCCTATAGCTTTGCAGAAAAATACTAATGTCTTCCATTTATGTTTCTCAATACTTTTAGATTAACATTTGAATACTTTTTTCCCTATCAATGATTTTTTTATGAACTATATTTATGTTTGTTTATCAGTTCATACCTAATCGCTGTATTTCACTATATATAAAATATAAATGGTGGCGAAGTAAGCAAAAGGACAGGTTTTCTCAGGTGGGCTCAGTAGTATTCAGTGTGATAGAGCCATTGACACCCTGTCAAAGGGAATGCTTGTGCAATATTATCTGTCATCACCTGAAACACACCAGCTGTCATCGCGCCACCTGGAAGAGAAAATAAAATGTAGGTCATAGGTGATTCTGGCATTTGAGCAAAAGTAGCAAACAATGGCATTTTTTACTGAACTTAAAAAAAGTTGAGCCGATGTTGTAAGGCAGTTAACTCAAGTTAACATTGTGTGGTAAGTGTGTGTGTGCATATCTTATAGAGGTCAGACGGATATGCACACAAATGTGATTTTACACCGCGTTCTGTGTATAATGCAAATTGTAAACGAATCTCTGTTCAATGAACTGGCATGGACAGAAACACACAGCATATCAATGGGAGATCAGTAATACTAGCTGGCTTTATGTGCGGCTATTAAAAATGAATGGCATGCAGTCATTGTGGGACTAGGCCATTGAGAACAGATGAGTGCCATATTTGATGAGTGTGTGTGTCTGTGTGTGCACGTCCGTAAGCCTTCCAGGGAGAAGTCGTTCTTCAATAATGCCTGCAATCAGTCATCCTCTTTCTTTCTTTGTTTTCAACTCTTAGATCAATGTCAGTGTGTGCGCGTGCATGCCAAGCTGAACGTGTTGTATCACTTTGCCAGTGTCCTCTTTCACATTAAGTGAAGCATAACTCATTGAACTTCACAGAGTCCATCCATTCTAAGGTCCTAGAGCTGATCTTTCACTGCATGGCTTAGTGTTCCATCAGTATGTATGGACATGCATGTGAATACGCCTGTGTGTTTGTATGTATGTATGTATGTATGTGTGTGTGCAGGTTTATGCATGTATGTCTGGAAGTCTGCTGAATGCATACTAACATCTGTCTATACATTCATGCCAAAGGCAAACACACTCATGAATAAAAGACCTAAATACAGTATGTGTGATTTGTGTAATTAAAAAATAGAACACAAGTGATCATGCACTTTAACAGACAACAATACAGCTGTGTTTTCAGTAGATCGTCATAGTCTTGATGTTATTCGCGATAAAGCACAACCTGGAGTGCTCCACTGCTTTTATGTAACACTTCTACAAAATACAAAAAAAGTCAAACAAATGTTGCCGATAGAGCATTTTGTGTCATAGATAGAGCAGTGAAACTGCAACAGTGTCATGTTCAACTCAGCTTTCTACCAAATTTACCAGTGTTTTGTTCCAGCAGTTTGTAAAGCATTCCAGCAGAGTTATTGTTAAAAAAAAAACACATACAGATATTTTTTACGTGACCTAGATGTGTGTGGAATGTAAATCCACTTGTAAATGGAAGAGTTGTTAAACATTGTTCTGAGTAAGTCAGTGTTGTGATACTAGCTTGTAAAATGATTTATTTTAGTTTAAATGTCTTTGAGGGCCTGTAGTGCTACACATGGCCGTCACTAGAGCCAAGCAGATCTAAATCTACAGACGCAGACAGAACGTTTCAATTGCAAACAGCTCAAGTGCTCCTGTCCCACATGCTCACTAATATGAAGCTTCTACCATTAAACGTGACACACAGTCGTCTTGTCTCAATTTAAAATGACTGAACTGATTAAATATTATTTCACAAACCATCTACTCTGTCAGCTAACCTTGTGAACAGCACGAAATTCACCCTCTGCATTTAACCCATTCACCAAGTGAAGCAGGGGGAGTGTGTGGGGACAGTACTTTGCTCAGGGTACCTCAGCTGTGCCGAGCGGCCTGGGAATCGAACCTGGACTTTCTGATCGCAGAATGCCCTAACCACTTGGCTACCAGCTGCCACAAATAGTCCTCACTTAAAATGTATCCACCCGGATGTCCAGCCTTAATTCTGTGCAGAAACTGTGATTTTTTTCAGGCACTCTGTCGCCTGCTAACGATTTCACCAAACAAGCAAAAACACTCCCATATGTGACTTTTGGCCACGTTTTCATATCATCCTCCCGTCATTCGATGATAGAACAATGAGGTAAGACAGCATCACCTCGTTTTATACTAGTTAGCAGTGAATGTGGTATTAAGTACATCTGCTCAGCATTCATAACGGCTCTGCCGGCTCTGTTTACTCTACGCAGTAGTTATGCACATATTTCGTGTGAGGGCGTTGGAGTGGTGTGGATAACCTACATACTGTTGTAGTCAGTTATTCATTGCCCAAGTCATTTCCCCCCCACAGGTCTAGTTGTAAGTGAATAAGCTCTAGTGTTTAGGGTACATGTCTATCGGGGGCCTGGCTTATGGTGCTACATTTCTTTCTTAGCTAGTGAACTTTAAGCTTAGTTCAATCTAACCCTGGATTTTCTCAAGACACTTTACCAGGCTATATCACCACGGCATCTTACACTGCCTGCCTAACATGCTCCAGCCTGTTTGTTCAAACATACACTCAGAGCATGGATAACGAAAGCATAGAGCTCTGGAGAATAAGCTGCATTAAAAAAACATAGAAGTACTAAATTTTTTTCACATTCACTGCCAAGTTTAACATTTTACACAGTTGGAAAAGGGGAAAGACAGGCACATCTCGTAAACTTGCAAATCGTCTAGAATCCTGAGCTTCCCACTTGTCAAAACAACTTCATCAGCAGTGCAGGGGGAGTGGGAAAGTGATAAATTGGCATTTCCCATTTTCTGACATCACATTCAGATCAGAACTGGTGATGTTCTGACAGAAGATAGAAACCGTGAAAATAAAGCTTTTTGGTTACTTTATCTGTAATCAAAGAAAGTTTATTTTACAGCAACTATACAAGCAGCAGAGGGTGCCTGTCACGTGACATTTGACTCAGAAGCATTGCAGGCGCTCAGAGAAGACTATTCTTCTCTCTTTGAAAATTAAACCAGAGCCAGTCTAGCTGGAGTCTGGCCATTAAAATTGCTAGAGGGTGCCCATGAATGAGTCCTTAATGAATGGGGGTAAATGGGGCTAAGCGGCTAAAAATATCAATAAAATATTTTGGTTGTATTGTACTAGAATTCACATGATTTTTCTTTTTTTTTTTTTTTACCCTAAACAGGTTTTGGGCAGTAAGACATTAGCATTTTAGCTACCGGTTGCTGATTGTTTGGTGAGTCAAGCAGCAGTTTGTGCTCCCTGATGTCATGAACATCCATAGGTTTGTAACTGTATCTGAACAGCATTTTAAAATATCTCAGCAATGTTGAAATATTTGATGCAGAAATTAATTCTTTTGAATAAAATCACAGAATATTTTCGAAATTACATTTTTGCACAAAGCTTCATTATGAACACATTTTTTTTGCACTTGTGCACAAGCCCCCTCTTCTTCAATCAACCCAAGAAAACATCATGAAGTGGCAGTTTTCACTATAAGTCTCCGATTAAGCTGCTCTGCTCCTCTATGCATTAAATGTGACAGTCTTGTCTTTTATCAAGGGCGCATCAGGAGGTGACCTGTGTGAACTTAATTTCACCTAAAGTACCAGCAGTGGCAGCTACTACCACTATGACCACTGCCTGACCCATTCTACACATTCTCTTATGGTTTTGTTCGATTTTCTTGTACTCCTCAAGACATGTGAACTACTGTCACCGTAACTGCAATTTCCCACAATTATTTCAGACCAATGTCACTTTCATAGGCTCACATCGCTGATGTAATATTTTTTTATTTATATTTTAATTCATATATGGTTTTAATAAAAAAACAAATGTAACATATTGCATTTTTATTATTGTAAATATCATTTACAGTGAAGAGGTAGCTCAGTGGATAGGATATTTGCCTCCAGACCAAGAGGTCATGGGTTTGAATCCTACCTTCAGCACCACCACTGGGTCCCTGAGCAAGACCCTTAATCCCAAGTTGCTCCAGGGAGACTGTCCCCTGTAGTTAGGGAATGGAAGTCTGATAAATGCCGTAAATGTAAAGACAAAATTGAAAATGCTGGGTCTCAAATCGAAACTGTAGAACCGAGCTGAGCTGTCAGCAGGAACCCTGCTGTTCCAAATGCAGACTGAATGTCATCGATATTCTGGACTCCTGAGGCAAACTTGCTTTGTCTGAACTCCCTTGAAGCTGTACTTGACATACTCTGAACTGAGAATCGCTCTGCCTCAGGAATACTGCTGGATTTGAAGTAGCTTCATGAGAACCTCTGGTAGTTTGAACACTATAGAACAGATCCAGATGTTTGTAAAGAAAGTGTCTGGCCAAGTACAAAATGTCCATGAAGTCAACAATTATTTAATTTTGTGTTGTTTGTTTGCTGAAAAAGTCAGCCCAAAGACAACTCAGGGTTTGGAAGCTCAGGCTATACCTAGGTTGTACCTACTGCCTTTCCTTTTTGTTTTTTTTGTAATTTTCTGTCTTCTCCTTGTTTTCTGGTCTATGTTGTTGTTTACACTCCCCATGTGTCTTTGTTTATGTGTCTGTTCCGTCTGAGTATGTTTTAGTCCTAACCTCGCCATAGCCCCCTTGAATGAATGTGTTCATTTTGTTATAAAGGCTTATGCATTCATTTTTGACATAATGAGGTTTTAAAAGGGAGGCCAATGTGTGCATTCAAATGGTCCTTTGCCTGTACGCCAGATGTCTGTATGAATTTCAAATGTAGCAAAATTGCTACGTTCTAACTCCTCCCACTCACAAGTATTTGTGAGAGCTAGTAAGCTCTGGACCTATGTAGAACAAGTCAGCTGGAGGAGCCTCCCAGGTGGCCCCTCATAACACTGTCAGAATGCCAGGTGTGTGCAAAACTGTGTCAAATGTCAGAAGAACATTTGACACAGTTTTGCACACACTTGGCATTCTGACAGTGTTATGAGTTTGAGAAGAACATTTGACTACTTTGAAGAATCTTAAAGTTTTATTTTTTTTTTAGTCTTTATATACCTTATATTTCCTCCTCACTGCTACTTAAAATGTTAAAGAAAAAATAAAATAAACATGTGCATGCATATGAAATAAATGTACTTGTTTCAAATGTCTACAGCATTTCCACATTTTTGGCAAAAGTAAATAGCAATAGTTGTTATTTATTTATTTATCATCTGAGCCGCTTATCTTTAACCAGGGTTGCAGAAGAAACCAGAGACTTTCTCTGTGGTCATTCAGTGAAAGGCAAAGAAACACCCTGGCCAGGTCACAGGTCCACAAATACATGCACACTCATACCTAGGGGCAATTTAGCATCTTCAATCCACGCAACCTTCATGTCTTTGGACTGTTCTCCCCACAGAGAACCAGAGAACTGGAAACCCAAACATTCAGACCAGAAACCCACAGGGGGAACATGCAAATAACACACAGATATGACCCTCGGTCACACCAGCCAGGTCTTCTTACCTTCTTACTGTGAGGTGACAGCACGGCCCACATATTATGTTGGGCATATTCAAAACAAGTAAATATACTGCACCTTTTTCAAGTACAAGTACAAGTGAGAGTGTCCAAACTTTTGCAGAATACCTCACACCCACATGTCGAAGAGGGTTGCCCTAATTTTTGCCGCCAGCGTGGGGCAGAGGAAACGATATGGAGATTTAATCCTCACTCTGATTATCCAGCATCCCCCCTGATTAAACAGCCCGCAGAGAGGAAAAGAAGGCGAAGGAGAAGAGACAGAAGCGGGCGGGGGGTCTGGGAGGAGGGTAGGGAGGAAATAACTTAATTTGACTGATGACCACAGTGCCTGTATCACATTGCACAGACACTATGGCCAAACACAAACGCAAAGGAACCACAGACCTAAGCTTTCTAATCAAGTAATGCATCAAGCTGACATAACTGATGAGACTCCATTGTGTTCCTTCTCCACAGAGCCCCCCAAACCAGGCCGCAGCATCGCTCTCTAATAAAACTGACTGATTGCCATGTACAGTCTTTGTAGTGATAATGCCAATCACTACGTGCTCTGCATACAAATGCTTACCAGTAAGTAAACATTACTCAGTGCACAGTTACAGGTGTATTTTAATCTATTTAGACTGCGAGTGCATATTTGAAATAATACATATTTGAAAAGGCTTTTTTTTTCAATGAAAACATAGTGTAAGTTTATTAAACATGTCATACTATTTTGTAAAATAATTAAATGACAAATACTGAAAAATAAATAAATAAATAAACTCTAAAATGCTGTAAACAAAGGATGCTTTCAAAAATGGAAGTGTTAAGCATTTATTTTCATCAATCAACAAAATGCAGTGAATGAACAAAAGTGAAATCTACATCAAATCAATATTTGGTGTGACCACCCTTTGCCTTTAAAATAGCATCAATTCTTCTTGGTACACTTGCATGGGCATCACCACCATTCACTCTGAAAGGGATGTGTCCCCTTCACATTTCAGAATTATTAACATAAAATATTAGTTCACCCAGAGCTCTTGAATCTTGAACCTTTCAATAGTGATTTCCAAATACCCCCATGCCCAAACTCCACCCCCATGCTAGACATATGTGTCCCCCTCACATTAAAAATGCTTCTGACGCGCCTGTACACTAGCACACCGTTTTTGAAGGAACTCGGCTGTTAGGTTGTTCCAAACATCTTTGAGAACTAACTACAGATCTTCTGTCTCATGTCTCTTTATGTAATCCCAGACACATACGATGACGGGGCTCTGTGGGGGCTATACCATCACTTCCTGTTCTTCTTTACGTTGAGATAGATCTTAATGACATTGGTTGTATGTTTGGGGTCGTTGTCCTGCTGCAGAATAAATTTGGGGCCAATTAAACACCTCCCTGATAGTATGGCATGATGGATAAGTATCTGCCTGTATTTCTCAGCATTGAGAACACTATTAATCCTGACCAAATCTCCATTTACAGAAGTGCCGCCCCAAACGTTCAAGGAACCTCCACCATGCTTCACTGTTGCCGACACTCAATATAGTACCGCTCGCCAGCCCTACGATAAACAAACTGCCTTCTGATACAGCCAAATACAATTCAATTTTGGACTCATCAGTCCAGAGCACCTGTTGCCATTTTTCTGCACCATAGTTCCTGTGTTTTCGTGCATACTTGAGTCGCTTGGCCTTGCTTCCACGTCGGAGGTATGGCTTTTTGACCTCTTCTGACCAGTAGATGGGTGTACATGGGTCCCACTGGTTTCTGCCTGTGAGCTGATGGCACTGCTGGACATCTTCCGGTTTCAAAGGGTAATACATCAAATAAATATAAGCTTGATGTGTCTTTAATCTGACATACAAAATGGACCTACAATAATTGATGCTTGAAGGCAAAATGTAGTAACACCAAATACTGATTTGATTAAGATTTTTCTTTTGTTCGCTCACTTCGCATTTTGTAAATTGATAACAATAAACAATCATTATTTATATTTCTGAAAGCATTCTTTGTTCACAGCATTTTTTCATTTTCCCTGTATATATGGGGTTCCGCCCTGTCGTAAGCTGGCTGGGCAAATGTCAGCATGTCCTTCTTCATGAGTCATTTACAATGTCACTTCATTGGACAGCTCAATGCTCTTGTAAGGAAACAGTAACTGCCCATTCGGCAACATTAGCTAATAGACACCCACATAATCAGAAATTATTCATTTATAATCCCATTTATAGTAGGAGAGAGTGTGGGCCTTCCTACCCACCCACAGAGAGTTAAGCCAATAATATTTGCTTGGATTCCAGGTTACAGATGACTGTGACCTCACTGGGGTTCAAACTTGTGTCAACAACACACAGGACATTTTACAACACACAGGAGCATATTACTATACTATAACTTAATTTCCAGTATTATATAATGCTTTACAATCATATACTGCTCTGCTTAGATATATTTTAACATTTTTCTACACACAATGTAAGACCTATGAAACGGTAGGGTTTTTGCATTGTATTGTGTTACCAACCCAATTTTATACTGTGGAAACTACAGGCTGAATAGATGTCAAGATACACAGGTATGTGCTTGTGTGTATTCTCCTGTGTCTCAATGTTGACATGTATTTGAGGTGTATGAACTGGTGTTGACGTAACTGAGTGATTATGATGTTGCTGATGATGTTTATTTGTCCTTGGAGGTGGAAAGAGAGGGTGAAAGGAGGCTCAGTGTGGAGCGAGAGATGAACGAAAGGCACAGGAAGAGTGAGGGAGGGAAGGCGAGGGAAGGGGTGAATGGTGTTCTGTAAGGAGTAGAGGACACAAGAGAAGGAGCCTTGTGGGATGTTTCCATCACAGTGTGGCGGTCACTGGCCCTGATGGATAACTACTGTGCGCGTGTATATGTGTGTTTGTGTTTACTAACACTGTAGTGAAAATTGAATTGCAGTGCTTCCTTTACTGAGATTTATTACACATAGAATTTGTTGAAAGAGACTGCTGAATCTAACACTAAACTACTTTTTGTTTATGTGGTCTACCTCCCTTATAGCTCCACTAGTGTATAATTACAGATTGTAACCCAACTGTTGTCTATTTTATTCTAAGACACTCTGTACCTCATTCATCACTGGTCAGTTTCTGAACATGGAACTACTGCTTAGACATTATTTGGATGGTTTGGCGCTCTGGGCGGTTGTGTGGCACTAGAATTAATGACTCTGGTACAGCGACAGCCTGCTCTACCAGCTGTGCAGATGAGGCAGTCACACTGGGGCTCATAGTGTGCGAGAGCCCTTGATAACCAAACCACCTAATGTCATATTCAGACCTTTTGTATCACTTGTTAAAGCAATAGTGACATTGAGACCCTTTTACAGGCAGTTTTACACCTATGTGTAGCTACAATAACATAATCACACACTTCAAATATTAGCTTGCATGTGGACACCGACTTGATTGAGAGATACACCAATAAGCCACAACACTAAAACCGCTGACATGTGAAGTGATTTACTTTGATCTTTTCGTTACGTTTGCACCTTGCTGTGAAGGCTAGATGACTTGGTCCAAGCGTCTCCAAAACACCAGGTCTTTGTGGTGTGTTCCCAGTATGCAGTGGTCAGTATCTACCAAAAGTGGTCAGAGGAAGGAAAACTTTTGAACAGGTGAGAAGGTCATGGGAGTCCAAGGCTTATTGATGTGTGCGAAGTGAAGGCTCGCCCATCTGGTTTGCTAAAAACTATCATGGGGTGGTTTGGTGTGTGTGTGAGTTGTTTACCTGGAAAAAAACATGGTACTAGGAGGGAAACCATGTGTCCTGGCAGCTGGGAAACAATGTGTCCTGGCATTCATCTAGATGTTACTTTGACACTGTACCGCCTACCTAAACACTGTTTCAGACCCAAACACACTCCTTCATGGCAAAGGTTTTCCCTGAAGGCAGTGGCCTCTTACAGCAGAATGATGTGGGCTTCCACATTGTTCAAGAATGGTTTGAGGAACATGAGAAGGTGTTCACAGTGTTGACTTGGCCTCCGAATTCCCCAGATCTCAATCCGATCAAGTATCTTTGGCATGTGTTACACAAACTAATCCAATCCATAGATCCCTACCTTACAGGACTTAAAGGATCTACGGTCTTGGTGCTAGATACCATAGCCCACCTTCAGAGGTCTTGTGGATTGCTTATGCCTCAACAGATCAGGGCTGTCTGGCAGCACAAGGGGAGGATGCACAATATAGGGCAGGTGGTTTGAATATTATGGTTTATCAGAGTAGTAATAGCAAGTAAGCACGCTAATTGCAGCGTTTTATGTCATTATGTCTCACTTTCATTTGGGAGGTCCATTCATTTGCTCTACACCAGGTCCCAAAAGATCCTGAGCACACCACAGGCTCTGTAGCCAGAAAAAAGGTTTAGAACATGGCTAACCTGAATTATTTATATCTAGAATTTCTTTGTAAGGCCTTTCTGATAAAGTTGGCCAGTGAGAAAGAATTTGAAATGTTTTCAGAAATTCCTTTGTGCAATTTTAAACATCAAGATCAATCAAACATACTAACTTGAGGACACATGATGAAGAAATGCCAAGAAGGGAAAAGAGTAAGGAAAGTCCACAGGCTCACATTTTGTCCAGGAGTTCGGAGTATGAAGACTTTAATGAATTTTGAGGTGTGAGGGATGTGGCGACAGTGATCTCAGCAAGAGGGCACGTGGGATATGGGAACAATTGATGTTAGTCTTAACTGCAGATGTGATGGCTTCCTGAGAGTTAAGCCTCGCCGGTGCTGTTTTTCATTAGTTTTCTGTATTTCAGTGGAGACAAATTGGGGAGAACAGAGAGAAGATGCCCTAGAGATAAAGATAAAGTTCTGAGAATTAGCATACAGCTATAAATGATATGGTACATGGCATCAGGTTTTTTGTTTTGCACACTCAGATCTCCCTCTATGTAGTAAACATTATAGGAAATGTTTTAAGAAACTAAAAAAAAAACAATTCAGAGAGTTAATAAATTCAGGTGATTCTGTCAGTTAAAGTTAACGTTCGAACATTTGTCTTCAGCAAATAGTCTTTGAGAAATCTGGACTCAAAAGGCATTCAAAAACACCAGGCTTAGGGCAACTGTGGCAAGGAAAAATTCCACAAGATGGCATGAGTATTTGGATTGCAAATATTAAGCAATCACTCACTAAAAATAAATTGTCCTGAAAGAAGGTCAACAAACAGAACGGCAAGGTCGGGTATAAACATGACGAACACTGACTGATGTAGAGAGTGCCTTTTTGGAACAGAGAAAGGAAAACTATGATTGATAAAAAAAAACAGAACATTCCATTTGCCTACTATAATTATTCCCAACAGCTTTTTGGAAAATGGAGGGAAGCGTTCAAATGAACTTAGACGGCAGAATAAAGACAAAAAGGCAATAGTGCCTCATGGGGAAAGGTACTGTACAGATATGTGTACCGTGATAGGTGATCTGTTTGTGTGTGTGTGTGTGGCACACAAGGAGAAAGACCCAGAGGCTGCAGGCATTTGTGAATTGGGCCTGATGTTGTGGGTTTCCTCCCACAAAAAAAACCCACATGAGATGTACATGACACTGAAAAACTGCAGCGCACCAACTGTTCTTTTGGGTCATTTTCCATTCCGTTTATGTGAATGTGGCCTGAGGTCTAATTTCAGCAGGTAAACCACAGTAACCTGAGCTTAATAAATGGTGTACTGCAGGCCACAGTGTTGGCTTGCCAGTACCCAAGAATGTCTTCAGTACACACTGCACTAAAGATGCCCAAAGAACTAGATCATAGAAGAACTAGCTTTGGTTAACCAAAAACCTTTTAATGGACAGTACATCCAATCCAAGGCCTATTTATGGGTGTAGTATTGGTATTCTGGGGTATCAGGTGGGAAAGTATCAATGGACTAAAACGAATGATGTCATTGTGTAACCAAAGTGCAACAGTCACACAGAGAAATACCTTACATAATCATTCATGAGGTCGCCACTTCTGCAGAGCAAGTGTAATTCCAGTGCTCCATGTCCAGAACACTTCTGAAATATCAGATATCTATAATGGCAAAGGTTGCTAAGGAGGAACGAACTGCCAGCGGATGGTGGACCACTGGCGCTGCCAAGTCTTTCGTTTTTAATGTAGTTTCAATTTCAGACTAGTTTCAATGCATGTTATTAAATGTACTTCAGTAATAAAGCAAGACCTTTTTTTTATCCAAGGTCCTTTTGTGTCACACTGAAGAAAGGATCAGGAGGACTTTTCTTATTGTGTTGCTTTCGGAAAAGGCCGGAGGAATACACAATCTGCCTGCAGTCGCCCGGGTCTCATGGCCAGACAAAGGTCATATTCTTAGCCATGTTTTTGGGGGAAAGCAAATTTGAAAGCAATTAGTGACTGGAGAAGAGGTGACCCAGGGGCCTGTAGGGAATGCAAGGCTCTGAAAGGTCGGCCTGTTTAAAACAAATGGGGCCTGATGCTGTTAGATCTGGTGCGTCACGTTGGCGCTTGTTCATTTGTCACAAGATTATTCTTCACCCCCCAAAGAACAAATTACCTTTTATCACTTTTTATAACTGGCATAAATTTAGCTCTTATATCAGTTGGGTTGATTATCATCCAAATTTTGATTTAGCTCCACCATAAAATGTATTATGAATGCACCATTTCTCTTCTTCCATTCATTGTATAATGTTACGCAATGTAAAGAGCAGCTGACATTTGTGAAAGGTACAAGTGAGTGAAAATATATTACAGCTCCAGTAGTTCATATGGCAGCCTGTGAGGTCCTTGGTGTAGCGAGTGTTGTGAGAATGTGAAGGATTAAGGGGTCTGTGAAACTCGGGGAAGGCCTAACATCCAGTCCTGGTTGGCGCCAGACAGACAGTGTTGTAGCAGTTTCTCTCGGAGAGCATTCTATCACTCAGACTCAGTAAACACAGCGAGAAAACTTGGGAGAACTGGCCCAGAGCTAGTGGGGCACCATGCATTGGAATACTTGTGGAGAAAAATGAAGGGTGGAACTGCACCCTAAACAGGGCCATATGGAATATTTAACTGCCTGGCGTGCTGGCTAAACCAGTAAACATACCTGAATAGAGGATCAGTATGATGCATGACTGCTCCCACCTCTTATAATAGTAACTGGTATTAAATTGAATAGCAATAGTAACTAGAATGTATTTTTAGATTTATTTTTATTTTTTAATGTTCTTTGCAATAAATAGGCTACTACTACTACAAATAATAATACACCACAATAATCTATTTCTTGTCTGTATTCTCAAATACAGGGTATTCTGCTTGTTAATTTTTACTACAACTCTATTATGGAGTTTTCTACAGATCAAGGATAAATGTGGCATGTTATAATTTAATGTGTGGTTTTATTAACCAAAACAGCCATAATTATTTATTACATCCTTAATAACACTTTCAGTTAATCAGGCTGTTGTGAAGTGCCTTAAAGCCTGATATATGTAAGTGAGCTCTGTTCTGACTGAATGTGGTTTATTGTGCCTCATGCCGAAGGAAACCCAGGCTGAAACATTCTTTTAACTACAGCATGAGTGGGTGGAGCTAAACTGCTGTAGGCTGAATGGGTGGACTATAAAAGAAGTTGGGGCAGGATTCATCCAGTTCGTGCATCCAGACAAATGTATTATTAGCAGTTAAGGGAAGAAGGCAGTATTGTATTGGTATCTGTATTGGCAGATTGGCAGATACGTTCTGGTCCTGTGATTTCCTGTCCTTGTGTTCTGTTCTCCCCGTATCATGTGTCTGGTTCCCCATGTGTTTCCTGTTAAGTTATTCAGTCCCCACCTGTTTCGTGTGTGTCCGTGTATTTAAGCCCTGTGTTTGGTTCTGTCCCTTGTCGGTCCTTTGTCCTTGTAGAGCCTCGGTTAAGCGTC
>JBBPDB010000134.1:4340618-4377342 GCA_037974465.1 Brachypetersius altus
TATATATATATGACACACTCAGTGACTGGGAAAAAAAAGAATGATTTTATATCTATATTATATATTTACATATACATATACGTATATATGTTCTCTCGCTCTCTCCTACACCCCAAGCCCCCCACACCATCATCCTCCCCACCCCCCACACACACACTCTCTCTCTCTCTCTCTCTCTCACACACACACACACACAGAGCCCACAGTTCGTGTGTCTCTCAGCCACCCCGCCGAAATCTGACTATAGGAGAGCCGGAGTGGACTGGGCTCGGACTCAGACGGACATATGATCGACTTGTGAAGACCGTCGATCACAAACATTAGAAAAATAAAATAATGCAAGCACCGAGAGAAACAACCCGAGCAACGTTCTTCCCCCGGTCTCCCCCAGCAGAGGATCTGGAGACAAGGATTTAAACACCACGACGCTTCAGACCAGAGGAGATAACCGTCTTCTAACCCAGGAATACACAGACCAGTCCACCCCCGAGGTCTGTTATTATTATTTTAATAACTGTTTTTTTTTTTACCATAACGACGCCGTATTCTTTTACATATTAAGGAATAAATAAACAGTTAACAGTAAAGGCTGGAGAGGAACACAAAAGGGACGACGGATGCCTCATACCGGTGAGTAGAAGCGCAGTTTGCATCAAAAAACAAAAACACCTTCAGACATGAAGGTGTTTTCTTTGTTTATTTACAAATATTTTAAATATAAACATTCCTGTCTCGTTGCCTAGGAATCCCACGCTAGCTTTAGCCGGCTAACTCGCTAACACTGACAAGGTGCTGAAATGTGTTTACAGTGTCTCTGTTCATTTCTTCACTTTGTTAAGGTTTTTTCAACGATTCTAGTTATATTTAGGACCCGAGGTTGTAGTTCTATTCAAATAAATGACACATAACGCCCTAATTTCAAGGGTTCAGAGCGTCGTCAGGCGAAAACTGACAACGGACAGAAAATCAGCAGACAGGCAGGACTAATGTTTTGCATAGGCCAATTGGATTAATCAAAGAGAAAAAAGTCATTAACCATTGTCATCTTACTATCACACTATGTGGACAAAAGTATTAGGACACACCTGTTTTCAAGGTATTTGGGCTAGGCCCGTGAAGGACGATAATTTTAATGCTTCAGCTTACCAAGACATTTTGGACAACTTTGTGGGCACAGTTTTGGGGAGGAACCTTTCTATTCCAGGACGACTGTGTTCAAGGTTCATAAAGACATGGTTGAATGAGTTCAGTGTGGAAGAACTTTCCTGGCCCACACAGAGCCCTGATCTCAACCCCATCAACACCTTTGAGATGAACTGGAACGGAGATTGCGAGTCAGGCCTTCTCACCCAACATCAGTGTCTGCCCTCGTAAATGGGAACTCATTTTCCCACAGAGGGACTGCAAAATCTTGTGGAAAGCCTTCCAAGCTGTTCTAGCTACAGAGGGGGGACCAACTCCATATAAAGTCTATTTGTTTCAATTAACTGTCATTGAAGTCCCTAATGGTGGAATGGTCCGGCGTCCCAATACTTTTGTCCTCATAGTGTATGTCCCTAGGTTCGTTCTGGACACTTTTGGGTAATTTTTAAAGCAGATATTTCTGTCTTTGTTTTTAATGTGGAGGGGGTTCTCAGTTATGATAAATGGGATCAACCTGAGTTGCACGTAATGAGTAAAAGAGCCAAATGGAGAATAAAAACAGCTTGTCACGAAACTTCCGCACCACTGGCTAAAAACAGTCTTGCAGTGTAGTGTTATTTACAGTGGCACGTGTAGGACAGTAATTTTGCCTTTAAAGACCTTTAACTACCAGTAAAGCCATCCAGGGGTTAATTAAAAAGCGAAATGACATGATAAAATACCTAGTGGGCAAATGTAAGTGGTCCCATATTGAACGAGTTGGTTAAAACACCTGGAGCTTGTTTTGGGATTAAGCTACAGCTGTGGCAGGAAAGCCACTTTGGAGATCTGTAATCCTGGTTCATTGTGTGGCACGACTGACTGAAACAATCCCACCTGGATTATGTGGTCCAGCGACGTCCTGGCAAATGAGAGTAAATGAGAGTTAGGTAATGTGGCTCTGTTGCAGTGTGTGTGTGTGTGTGTGTGTGTGTGTGTGTTTGTTTGTGTGTATGTGTGTGCGGTGCATTCTGTGGCCATAGTGGCACTCACTATCACATGGCTGACCTGGATTGGATAGCAGATTGGGTTGTGTTTGGGTCCGGGTCTGTCCAAATAGGAAGGGCATTGTGCCCCAGACTCTTCCATTGCTTTTGTGTGAAAAGCTCACGTCCAGTCTGCATCGTGAACACAGGGGAAAGGAGCATGTGCCAGCCTGCCATCAGAAGTGACATCCACCATTCACTGGACTGCAAATGGGGCTACAGGACCCATTGTTCTTGTGTTTGGCTTTAAATAGACTGCAGACAACATCATTTAATAGCTTTAAAGTAGCAGCTCTAATTGAAGGGTTTCTTTCCAAAACGCACTACAGACCACTTTCGCAAATATGCTTTTTTTCCTTCTCCATATGTGAAGTAAAGTGACCATTCTGTCATGCATGAACACAACACAGCACACAGTGTGAACAGCACAAAATTCTTTCTCTGCATTTAACCCATTCACCAAGTGAAGCACAGGGTAGCCAACAGCAGTGGGTAGGGACGGTATCTTGTTCAAGGGTACCTCAGAGGTGCCACTAGCAGTCCTGGTTGTTCACAACCTTCTGATCGCAGGGGCAACTCCCTAACCACTAGGCCACCAGCATAAATTGTCAGGTTCTGAAGGATGCTGATTCAACACAATATGAACGTGTCCTGTATTGTGTTGTATCAGAATTCCGTCTTTATAGGTAGCATGACACAACACTGGCCCAGATTGTTTCACATGTTCAAGGAAATTGCTATATTACGATTACAGCAGTTTCCTATAATACATCAGCTGGAAATACAGCATTTTGGAATAAAAAATAGCTTTTGCTCAAAAAGAAAATGTCTTTTGAAAACGTGAACGCACAAATGAGGCAGATTCTGACAACCACCCAAAAGTGAATCAGTTTAAGCTACTTAGAGTGTTCCCCAAGTAAACTATGGACTGTGGCCCCGTTTCACCTGTAATCGGAGTTTAAAAGACTAAGAAGAGGAAGTGAAGTTTCAGCATAGTTTGAGAGCTTTGTCAACATGTGATTAAGACGTGTGAGACGGAATATTTGGCAGAATTTAGACTGCTGGCAACAACACCCAGTATTTGTCTGTTTTTTACCTTGTTATTCTTATTTATAAAATTGTCTTCTCTGATGCAAAGGTGTTTGTAGAAGGGGTGCAAAGAACAAGTCATTCGATACCTGATTATTTGTGTGAATTAATCGACAAATAATTGGTTACTAAGCATAAATGTAGCCTGTGAATGTGCACGAGCTATACCAAAAATTAATTGGTACTGTTGAAGAATATGAACGTAGAGTAACAACTTTATTATCATCTTATTATTGTGTTGTACTTTAGGAATAACACTTTAAAATAAAATGAAACATCTTGGCAATGAGCGAGGTACTGTCCCCACACACTGCTCCCCAAAAATAAAGATGACTGAATGTGGAGGGGATAAAACATAAAGAGGCAAAGAGACTAGCTGAAATGGAACCATAGCGTAAGGTTATTAATCTTTTATTAATGTTGGGGCAGCTGGTCGCATGGCGGTTAGGGAGTTGCCCCCGTGATCAGAAGGTCATGGGTTCAAATCCCAGGGCTGCCAGGTGCACAACTGAGGTACCCTTGAGCAAGGTACTGTCCCCACACATTGCTCCCCAGGCACTGCGTTCATGCCTGCCCACTGCTTCACTTGGGGAATGGGTTAAATGTAGAGAAAGAATTTCAATTTGTTCACACTCCCAAGTGGATGCCATGTGTTGTGGTGTAGTGTGTTCACACTGCACTGTGGTGTGTTCACCTTGTGTTTACTTTATAATGTCATTGAACAGCTGAACATGCTTGGAGGAGAACACTAATCGCCAATATGTCAGTTGCCTGTGCTGCATAGCATCATGCTGAGCCATCCCACCTCTCAGAGAAAGCAAAGTCAGTTGTGTTCTCTTGGCCAGTAAAACCATCACTGGAGATCAAATCTGCCAGTAACAGGACTAAGGCTTAGTCAGTTGTGCCATATGGGAGCTCCTTGTTTAACATTTTAACGTTTTCACTCTTCTGTTTTACAGAAGGAGATGTATTTTAGATAATAACCCGTTTTACATAGCTAGCTGTGATAGAGCAAGCTGACAAATATTATGTTTGTAGAAGTTGCTAAACCTTTGTCAGGACACCGCTGGAAAGGAGGGAAAATAATGTTGTGCTTCCATGAAAATACAAGTCAGACTTCTATATGCTTTATATCAGCGCCTCCACCCTTTTTTGCACAACAGTTTCATGTAAAACAACATTTTAATGGACCGGTATGGAATGTGCCAGTATAGAAAAAACAAAGTGCGTTTTTTTTACTTATTATTGGGAGCTTGTGGGCTGAATTTTTTATGTACCGTATCATGTGACCGAGACGAGCGTTTTGGTTTTTTTCTCACAATAAAAGATCTTTCAGACTCTGATAATCAATAAAATATTTTCTATTTTGTCTTTCTGTGCGGCCCGGTACCAAATGACTCGTTGACTGATAGCATTCAGCGGCCTCTGGTTGGGGTCCTCTGCTTTATATGAATATTTTGTATTTCATTTTAATTCTCCCAGACCTTACTTATTTTCAGTAAAGTACTTAGTTGTAGTGTTCAGTAATGTACAGAGGTTTTATTTTTTATTATCTAAGGATGCACCGAAATGAACAAAGCGCGTTCAGAACAAGTGCTTTAAAACTGTTGAAAGATATAACAACATTCTCTGTAGGCCTGTAACAAAATTGTGTATTAAAACAAAAATTGGCACAGCCCATATATTAACTAATCACTGGAAAACTTTCTTTACCTTTTCAAAAACGTCCGCCACAGACAGAGTGGGTGTGCTCGAAGGGTCTTGCCTCTTCTGTGCTCGATCGGGATGTTTTGATTTTATATAATAAATTAATCCCGAAGTTGACGTCTTTGTGGATGCACCCCATCTAGAAATGTCGGCATTGCATGCTTTACAAAAGGCTTTCCGCGTGACTTTCTTAGATATATTGAAATGCAATTTTTGCCATTTTCTGACGAAAATGTATCGGTGGCCAAATATTCGGTGCTTCCCTAATGTTATCTCATGCAAACGTTGCAGCAAAGTCACTTTACATGATTTTTATCTTGGTGTAAAGACTTTATTTTCCTGATGTAGCAAACTGCCAATGCTGCTGCTAATTTATAGGTAAATTATAAAGACTTCTTTAGAACATTAGCCCTAGAGACACACCAGATGTCTGAACCAGAAGTCCAATGGTAATTCTGTTAATTTTGACCATAAAGTTTTTCTTGTGATAGTTGGAAAAGTTTGCTAATACACATTTTCGTATGAACAGAACTACAGCACTGAACTAGTTAAGTTTATTAACCATTAATAATAGTAACTTGGCCTAATACCACAATATTGTTTTTTTCTGATAGTTTTATTTCTAGCTTTGATTGTTTTTACTCTGTCTCTCTCTCACTCTGACTCTCTTTACTCGTGTGTGTGTGTGTGTGTGTGTGTGTGTGTGTGTGTGTGTGTGTGTGTGTGTGTGTGTGTGTGTGTGTAGATATATATGAACATGAGTACAAAATTCTCTCTCTACCCACCATAAAGTTTGTTTTTGTTCAGACAGAAGTTTAGCTTTAGTCACTGCTTTCATTCACACACACTCTGGCACATATTTTATCAGGGGGAAAATCCCCCAAAACTTTCTTTTTGTGAATGCCTCCCCCCCCCTTCTCTTTATCTCACTCTCTTGTTCTCTTTCACACACACATTTTTTTCCCACCACCCATCCCACCACCCCGCAGCCTGTTGTCTGTCTGTCTGTCTCTCTCTCTCTCTCTCTCTCTCACACTCTCACACTCTCACTCTCTCTTTTTCTCTCTCTCCCTTGATGTCCACTCTCTCGACCCACAATCTCTTCCTGCCCCCCCTCTTTTCATCTAGCTACACCATGTCTCACCCTCCTTCCTCTCTTCCACCCCCCTAACCCTTCTGCCCCCTCCCTAAACACACACACTGCATCCCCTGGCTCCCTCTTTGTCTGCCTCAGTAAAGCACCAGAGCCTGCTCAGTCCTGGGGGATTAATGTGTGTATACCAGTGAAGTGAGGGACGAAAAAAGTGGTCCAAAGCAGAGGGGGCTTGTTGATGTTGTGTTTGAAGTTTTGGAATTCTGTGGGAGAAGACGACACTGTTTGCTATGTGCACAAATAGAATCAACCAAATGTGCAGTAAGAATACGTTTTTGACCAAACCTTTTTTGTGTATGATGTAAGTGACTTGTACATGGGTTTGGAGGTTGTTGCTGTACCTTTCCAAAAAAAATCTGTTGCCACTTTGACTGAGAAGTACAAGCTATAACAAGCACAAACACCTTAAGAACTAATTAGTAAAAATATTATTATTTTTGATTTTAAAGAGAAAAGTTTTTAATAACCAATAATATCCTCTAATATTTTGGTTGAATTATTTTGTATTATATTTTCAATTATATTTTTAGTATACTTTTTAAGGTTGGGCCTAATAATTGGTATACCAGATCCTTTGTTATGTTGGTAATCTATATGTCATATTCTGAAGTCTTTTTTAAGACTAAAGCAGAGCTAAAAATGAATTATAGCTGGTTTAGTTTGATCATGCAATGTCATCTCACTTCAGAACTCAACAAACTGCACCTCTTTTCATGTGGTAATTGAATCTAGTGGAGTAAAGATGCCTGAGAAGACAGACGTGTGGGAGGTCTTTATAGTATCAGCCAGTATGAAAAATGCTCAGCACACAAATTTAAACAAATGGTTGGTATGTAGACATGATGGCTTTGATTAATCTGAAATATAAGTACTACTAGTCTCTGGTTAGAGTGGCATTAAGGCCAGGAACTCAGGACGTCAAACCTGTTTATTTGGTGGCTTGTGGCAGTGGATTATTACTGCTGTTCCATTCAAATGAGTTTGTCACTCCAAAAGGTCTGTATGTCACCTTCAATGCTGTTTTTCATCCAACGGTATAACGCAAATGCTTAAAATAATGTAAATGTTATTCTTTAAGTGTAATTTTGGCATATTCATGAACTAATCTGGAAATATCAACAAGTAATCAAAGCCTGTAAATGGTGTTTGGCCTAGCCCTAGTTTTAGTTAAATAGTATTTTACTGATTGTAAGCTGGTCCAATATGATTCCTAGTTCATAATCGAGTTTCTCTTTCTCTTAATCTCTTAATAAAAACAAATATTGTAGCCTCGGATGTTGAAGCTACACAGCATTTCTTGCTGTTTTGTTAAATACTGTTTTTATTTAATAAAATTTTTTTTGTCAATTTGACATAAAAATTTAGATATTTAGAGTTGAGCACAGACAGAATATATTAAGGATTATTAAGTATTAAGGATTGTAAATGACCAAATTGAAGTTTGATGTTGAGGTAAATTAGCACAGAACATATATAATTTGTAACAGTAATCCAGGTTAGTAATATAACGTTTACAGAATAAAGTTTAAAGTATAAAGTGTTACCTCTGTTTATTGCCCTTTTCTGTGCTTGAAGTTATCCTGGCCATTTCATAGGGTGCAGTAAAGCAAAAGAGACTGTTATATTTTGTCACATATTTAAATTATGCTGTTTCTACATATGTTACAAATACATTCTTTGTGTTCAAATCCAATGTATTGTATCTCCATCATCTGAAGATTAGGCCCTTAGTTACCCTGTAAAGTGCAAGCAAGTGAGAAACTAACCTATTGCTGCCTGCTGCTTAAGAAATACTTTGGGTACTCGAAATTATCCAGAAAAACAGCCAGTTTAGCTTTAAAGAAATCAGGTTGGGAATGGACCATAAACATTCCTCTACAGTTGTGAGTGTGTGTGGCAGGGAAGATATGTGAATCATATCATAATTTCTGAGCTAAACATGTACCAGTGAACAGCCAGAGCTGCAGAAGACTGTATAATTTGTCTTTCTTAAAAGAAATAGTTAGGGAACATGTCAGTGCCAATCATGCAGTGCTTTTCTGAGTAGGCACACCCATCTGTCTATTGTTCTCCATCTATGCTGTTGGGGCTGTGGATGCCATAATGATCATGTACTTCTAGCAAGTCATGCACATCCTGCTTTGACAACGACTGATAGGAATTTAAAATTTAAAATAAAACATTCAATAAAATCTGTTTGGCTTCAACAGACCAGGACAAGTGTTGAGGGGCCGTATTGGGGCATATTTTCAATCTGTCTTTTTTTTTTTTTGCATGTTTGTGAGTTTAGGTGAAGAGAGCACTGAACCGAGAGAAACAGGAGCCTGTTTGAATGTGTTTGATGTTCTGTGATAACTCTGTCCGGTATGTGGCTGTCATGGGAACTCCTTTTTCCCTGAGGACATAGGCAAATCAACTCCTGTTTATAAGAGAACTTCCTCCTCTGCATCACATGTCTTTTTACACGCAATAGCCTTTTCATGACGACCCCATTCTCGACTATATTTCAAGTTATAAGTTCAAGTTTATATAAATAGCACATTCGTAGAATAGCCCAGTAATATAACATGAAATAAAACAAAGGTAAAAAGATGGTGAAAGAAATAAAAGAGTTTAGAGTTCTCAGAGTTTAGTATAAATTTGAGTAATAATATGCCTACTGCCATATTCCCACCCAATCACAGGCCTGTAACACAATATTATTAATATATTTACCACTGTAATTTCACCTTCTGAACATTTCCTTCACTGTACGATAGGTTTGGCTGTCAGGAGGTGAGACACAATATTTTAAAGGAAATTCTTTTGTAAAGAAATTCTAGGGAAATTTCTGTTGAAGTAGCCAAATATGTTGCTTGCCATGATAAATTGAATGAGAGTACAATAAATTAAAAGTTAAAAGTAACAGTAACTGTTTTATCTGGTGACACTGAAAACAGTGAATACCCAAGAATGACAGACCTCATTTTAGTTTGTAAGGGTTAGATTCAGGCACCATGTTGTTGTGTAACTGTTGTATAAACTAACAGTTTTGGTTGTGTATAAAAAACCTTGGTTAACACGATATCTGAAGACAATTACTGCTTTAATTGTATAGCTGGCATGTTAGGCTGACATTAGCTAGAGGCAAAAATGCTGGTTATAACTCATTGCCATGATAAAGAGAAAACATTAAATTTAACCTTCCTTTGTACTTTAGTCCACCATGCATAGTCTTCCTCTACCAAATCACAAATGTACTCTTCCACTCTGTACTGTAATAGACAATCAGCTCCTTGCTAGTGCAATAAACTTGCAGCAAAGAGTGAGACCTTTACAGCTTTTGTTCTCAAAGGGCAGTTTTGTTTTAAGGAAGGTTCGTAAAATTCCATAAAAATTACATTTAATTTGTGCAGTTATTTTACACCAAAATCAATTTCAGGTTTGAGTGAAAAAATGCAAAACAAAAGCTAATGTTTGGCTCGTCTCCTAAAAAACTGGAAGTGCTAGTGCTTCGCTTGCTTTATTGTTTAGGTGAGAGTGTCTGGCTTTCTGCAGGCACCAAACTCAAAGTGGAATCTGACTCTTGCCATGGTCCCTGACCCACAGCTTACCTTCACTGATAGCCAGCCCTCAAAGGTTTATGGTTTCTGTTTTGCATCACTTAGTTAGCCTCCACTGTTAGAAACCACTGTGCCTGCTGGACTTTAATCTGACTTGAATTTCTGAGTTCCCTCTGCTCTTGCTCTATGTGATAATGACTGTTATTGGTAGAACCTGAGTTTCAGGGTGTCCTTAAGGAACAGGAAGGCACACAACGGGGAGAATAGTGCTTTAGCAAGAGATAACAACATGTTCTTGGCGTCCAGTTGTGCCCTCACTCAGGAGAAACAACAGCAGTGAAATTGATAGTTATACACTGTGATGACTCTGATAAAGAAACAGAGAACATCCAGCCTGGCTGCATGTCAGTTAACTCTACTAAAGGAGCTTTGTTGGACCTTAAGTCCCTTAAAGACCTCTGAGATCATTCATCATTCTTTAGTAGCATGGACTCCAGTCAAAGCTTGTTTTACCTAAGGACAAATGAATGGGCTTTTGAAATTGATAAGACCTGTATGTTTTGTCTGTGTACATATTTATCCCAAATGGTTTCACTGAATTAAGAGGTCAGTAAGTATTTGGAATACAGAAATTGCCACATAAATGCCATAAGCAAGTTTTCAAAGAATTCATTTAATTGCCATCACCAAGTATGGCTCCCAATGTGGGGCAATGCTGTCACGATAAAGTGACCATTTATCTTATGAGAACACACCACAGCACACAGTGTGAACATGAAATCCTTCCTCAGGGGGCAGCCATGAATGCAGCAGCCAGGGAGCAGTGTGTGGGGATGGTACCTCGCTCAACCACACCTCAGATTTGCCTCTAGCCACCCTGGGATTCAAACCCAGGGTGGCTAGAGCAGTTGGTAGCCTAGTGGTTAGGGCATTCGCCCTGTGATCAGAAAGTCCAGGTTCGATTCCACACACTGCTTAATTTGCTCCCTGGATGCCGTGTTCCTGGCTGCCCCCTGCTTCACTTGGTGAATGGGTTAAATACAGAAGAAGAATTTCGTGCTGTTCACACTGTGTGCTGTGGTGTGTTCACGTATGACCGAATGATCACTTTCACTTCACCCACAACCTTCTGATTACAGCACGAATTCCCTAACCACTAGGCCACCAGCTACACCCAAAAGTTTTCATATCAGTAGATATCATTAATTCTCATGATAAACATCAAATCATTCTTGATTTCCAGTTTGAAGGCTGTTTTTAGATATTTTAATTGCTAATGATATCATTAACCATGACTCCTCAAATCATCTATTTGCATGTTTGGTAACATGCAAAATGTTGTATTTTATCTATGTAAATAATAGAGAATGAAGCATCTGCTGAGGCCTTCATGAGCACACACTCTCATTTTCCTTTTCAGGGACTCCTGCAGTAGTATGTGTATGTAATGTAATCAAACAAACAGATTACATACACTCAGTATTCAATCATTACTCTAAATAATTTGATTTTACTGTAAATACAGTCACACAAATGTATTCAGACCAATTCTTCAGGGTACCATTTTATTCTTATTATCTCCTAGCCTGTGTAGTCTGTGTCTCTGCATCATGCATTAGCCCCTTTAACCTTTTGCATCAATGGTCAGGACCACCAGTGAGCAGGGACTATTTGGGTGGTACATCATTCTCATCACAGCACTGAGACGATATTGTGATGTTAGTGTTTGTGTGTGTGTGTGTGTCATCTGTGTTTTTTAAACTGTCCACTGTCATCTGAGGCTGCACAGTTTGTATCGTTTACTGACCACAGGATACTGTTGGCTGTTTATTTATGGTTGGTGGACTATCCTTAGATTGCGATGTCACTGCTGTGTGTGGTTTACTGCACACTACCTACACGCTAACATAGCACTACCATTATCAGTGTCACTGCTATGCTGTGAATGATCCACCACCAAAATAATACAATTATTGAACAGAGTATAAACGGTAAATCAGAAACTTACTTATGCAATGACTGCACTGACACACAGAGATGGCAATAACAAGTATAAAATAAAATGTAATATATAGTCAAAACAAAACTATCCAGAAAGTACTCTAAAATACTAAATCTAATAAAGATGTAACAACATACACAGTATGTTCTATTGCTTTATCTTATGCTGAAGCATCTTTACAGCTCTGGGTAAATGTCATTTTCTATGGCTTGGGTTCTAACTGTAAACTACATGTAATCCAAGGTGATAATCACAGTGAGTAGCATTATAATCACCATTTTAATATGTAATAAATGGATTGTACTCATTGTATATAGAATCACATGCATGTTATTTTAAAAAAATAAATTCACATCGAGGAAAATTAGTAAAAGGTCAGTGTAACTTTTTCAGAGGTTTTGGACAACACAAGGTAAATGAGGAGCAGTTACTGGCTGGAATTGTATTTGTTGAACGACAGTCAGCTGTAGCAGACGAGCCAGACTGGAATGTGCGTCAGTGGAGGAGATATACGACTACTTTATACAGACAGACAGCAACAGTCAAACACTGAAAATGTCACCAGAAGGGAGGGCGTCTGAGACATAATGACCAACATGGAGGTACAGAGAGAAAAAACTCTGTGTCAGGTGAGAGATATGGGGAAAATATGTTAGGTTATTAGGTTAGCGTCAGAAACTTGCCTTGTTTGATGGTGCCGACATCAACTAGTCTGTATGTGAACAAAACACTGGTAAGTGAAAAGAATTGATATGAATAATTGAGATTCTGTAATTAGGCATGGGCCATCATGACTAAGGTATTAGAATACTGCTGACTACCGCTTGTATGCTTATTTATTGCATGTGTTCCCAGGGTGATGATCTATGGCTTTCACCCTAGTACACTTTTGCAGCCCCTCAACTCATGAATTATTCACCTTTTAAGGGCCTTTACAACATCATCCATTTTTAATAGATATGAATCTAGTATTCTCTACCTTTGTATCGACTAATGGAAACAACCTGGAATTTTATGAAATATTGCAGATTGTGCGCTGCTGGTGTGACCGTCTCAGTGCTTGGTTGAGAGATCTCTGGTCATAAGAAAGATTACAATTTCAGGTGCCTAATTAGTGGATGAGAGCTGTTCAGTTGCTTTCCTCATGAGTCAGCATGCCCTTGTTGAATTCTTGTCCATGTATGGGCATTTTTAGCCTGTGCTAATAGACAAATTAATGAGCTTACAGAATTTATTCACCCGTACAAGTTGAAGGCAAGTGCCTTTGTTGACATATTTGTGCGGGCAGCGGTGCCAGCCGGTGAGCCCTGATTTCCTCTGAGTCATCGGGGAGTGAAGAACTGAAGGCACAGCGTTTGGCTCTGGAGAGAGAAGGGGGCGCCTGTCTGCTGCAGGTGCTCTAAGGCCTGACCTCTTCACTCACACAACTGCATCCAAATGGATCGGGCTAGCTTTTTTATACCAAGTGTTCATGAGAGGGGAAAAATGGATTTTACATGCTCTTCGGCTTGCCTTTCCATTAAAGCTGTATCTGTCAGTTATGACTGGAGGGATTGTACCTAGTGTCAAGTATTCAGACAGAAATTTGCTGTGACGTTGATGTTAAACTGGTTTTGTTACTTGGATGAGGTGGAACTGTCTCGCTAATTGTTAAGATGGAGAAACTCCCTTTAAAGTGAGAGTGAGTTGAAACTCAACCCTTTGTTGAAACACTGCAAAGAAACAACTTGTTTGATCTGGTTTTACTGTTTTTTTCCCTTTATGTCTGTTTGAGTGAAGCAGCAGGTTCTAGCCGAAATGAAAAACTAATCAACTTGTCTCATCTTATTTCATCCTTCCTTCTCCTGGGGGTTGTTACTTTCTACATAGCTAATTGCATCTGACAAAGAATATGTATGGCTATTAGTGGCAGGGTTTTTTTTCAGTTAGGACTGTTTGGTTTTGTGCTTCTTTGAGTATGTGAACCTGTCTGGACATGTGCTTGATTTAAGAGTTTATAGTCTTTTTTTACCATCACAGCAGTGAAGGGCAGTTCAGACCAGAAGTGAAGGGCAGCTCTGTCCCACTGTGAAGGGAGAGAACTCAGCAAGACTTTCAGAATCTTCACCTATTACATAGTTGACCTGTTCACCACTTACATAGTTTACATAATTACCACTATACCAGTTACTATGTTAAACTATGTTAAACATATCCAGTGTTTGTCTATCTGCTCTGTTTTTTAATTGAAATATGTTAGCCAAAAATATCACAAATTATGAGTTTACTTATGTAAAAGCATAACTAATAAATACCACAAAAATGTCGTTACAGTTATGAAAGAGCTTAACAAGTCACCTCCGCATGCATGCCTTTTTGCTATCTATCACTGACATGCTAATTACATTCATGTACAGTGCATTAAAACAACTGGCATGAATTCCTGCTATTCAGGTTGAGCTCAGCTGATCAACGTCATCAAAGACCAGTCAGTCTAAAAGGCCTGCTGTAGTATGCAGTCTTCCTTTGTAAAACAAAGTAAACTTTATTTTCATCAAACCACTGGTAGGAGTATACGCATTGGTTAACTCCCAGGCACATTTCACAATCCAGTCATTGTACCGCCTACTGCTCTGCTTGTCCCTTACTAAAAAATAATGCTGTCCAAGCAATCGTCACCTTTTTAAAAATTAATCCCTCATAGGATGTGTAAATATGACAGTATAGGACTATGTGCTACTCATAACAGGTTCTAAATATGCTTGTGTTTTTCTTTGTAGGATTTACCTAAAGATGCTCCTCACTCTTTGAGGCAACACATCCTTGCTGTGAAAGGGCTCCAGTTATAATTCATCTTCAGGACTGAACTAAACCAAGAATTTTGGGAAATGGAGAGAATACTAAGGACTGCAAGCTGATTTAAACTTGCAAAATAGTTTGTCTGTGTCTTCTGATGTTTCCATGAGCCTAACAAAGTAAGGAATAGAGGAGAGAACAAAGTGAGGAGCGAAGGAGTTTCTTTTGCCCTCTGGGGGAAGGGTGAAGGCCTGTGGTAGATTTGTACAAAGTGTCTTTACAAGAAGGTTTTCACAGCAAAAGAGAGACGGGGACTGACACAGAGCCAGAGCTCAGGAGGGGGCGGCGGAGGAGTGGGAAAGGTCATTCGCCATGGCGACGGACCCCGGAGAGCCCACTGCCACAGAGGAGTCGTCCGGAGAGAAAGCTGATGGAGAGAGGGAGGAGGAGAGGGCACAGGGCAGCCGAGCAGCCCATGAGAGAGAAAGGACGCGCAGCACACCCTCTGACTTCCCCTCCAGCCATACACAGGAGAGAAGAGGCGGAAAAGGGGAAACTGCAGGAGGAGGAGAAGCTGACCAGGAGGTGGAGACTCCAGCCAGGCCCTTATCGTTATCCACCCCATCTTCACCAGCTGCTGGCGGGACCCGCGTGAAGCGCGAGAACAAGCGCTTCTTCCGGAAGAGTGTGGAGATCTGCGAAGAGGAGGATGAGCTGGAAGAGGCTCCCGACGCCCCTCACAGTGCACCGCATTTTGAACGTCGTGCCTCAGACTCTGTGTTCAGTGGTGGAAACCAGCAGCTACCCGCCAGTGCCTCGGCTCCCCTGGGCGAGGATGGCACCCCTGGTGGTGCCCATGACCCCGAGAAGGGTGCCCCGTCAGTGCCTGCTTTAAAGGGGAAGGAGCGGGACCGCGAACAGGAGGAGGAGGCAGAGATGAAGGCAGTGGCGACCTCACCTGGCGGGCGCTTTCTCAAATTTGACATCGAGCTTGGAAGAGGAGCCTTCAAAACTGTTTACAAGGGCCTCGACACAGAAACCTGGGTGGAAGTAGCCTGGTGTGAACTACAGGTGAGTGAAGCTACTTCAGTATAAATGAACTGCTGGAGTCTTGAAGTGATATGAAAAAACTGATATTGCAAAGCATATATTGGTAATTTTGTTGATGCAGTAATGCACGTATACATACACATTTGTAGATGTTATATTGTAGTGGGTATGGGTGGGAATCGTGGAGTAACCCATGATATGATACAGTCACTATATGCCCATGATAATGATGATATCTTGAAACAACAATTCTTATATAATCGATACATTGCAAGACAATCATCTATAAGAAATAAATACCCCTAAAAGGCAAATATTATGTAATAATTTCACTGAATTGTGGTTTTAGTTTCACAGAATTTGACAACTGAGTTAAAACAACGTACAACACAGTGCACAGGGTCTTACCCTAATACCTCTTAACACACACACACACACACACACACACACACACACACTGACTGCAACTTATCTATGTCCATGTGTTCCATCATTCTAATCTAAAATTGCCATAAGCTGGCAAAAGGCCAAACTTCCAGAAAAGCAGAAGAGTTCTGTGGTTTAATGGTATTAAGGAGGGAAAAGCGTCACTATTATCTTTTCGATCAGCATAAATTAAGTTAACAGAAAAATATAAAACAAATAATCTATCCATGACTACACAGTCTCAGGAAAGTAAAGAATTTGCCATCACCAGCCCAAAAACAAAGCTAACATTGCCACAACCGGATGTGAGTACAATTATAAAAAGCAAGGCACAGTTATTAAAGCAAAGTTTCCTTACTAAGTCAGTCACTGGATTGATTTGTAAGCTTAGTTTTTACCGATTCGGTTTGTCCCATCATGTTGTAAAAGCCGAAGTGATCCAGCTTCAACTGCTTCTCTGATTTGCTTCACTCTTGTCTGTGTTGTCACTTTTCCCCCGTGAGTTTTCTTTACCCTCATTCGCTTGATAAATGCCCACCAAACGAGTCATGAAGCAGCCACTGTATTTGTTTATATTTAGTGCCAGTTGTATCAATTACGTACCACAGAGGAAGTAATACAACATATTCCTGAATCAATAATTTGACCAACCCCTAGTGATAATGCTGCTGTTCATATAGAAGATGGGGGTTCATAACTCACCTCCTTTATTGTAACATGAATAAACAAATGGAAGAAGAGCATCTGCTAAATGCATAGGATTATGGATGCATAAATGGAAGCGTTTCATTTAGTTGTTTATACTGACTCATCAGAACAATGTAATCAGTAATTTATGAAACTACTGTTCACCTGTATCATATGTTTCTTCCTAAGTGCTTTGCCCCAGCCAGCATGAATCAGGATGATGTTTCTTACGGTGTGGGGTTCAGTAAGAGAAATCTTAGCCCTTTTTTGTGCTGGCTTTCTGTTTGAAACTTTTCACAGCAGAGTGCCCTGAGAAGCAAAGAGAAAAGAGTTTCAGAAAAGTCGAGCTGAATAGCTCCATAGTTTACACACTGAAAGTATCCGTGGGAGAACAGATTCAAGCCTACTCACTGTGCACTGAACTGCAGAAATGATGCGGTGCACAGTAGAGCTCTTGTTTTTTATCTCAAATTACTCGTCTGTTTTCTCTGTACTGAATGCCTGCTGCACAATACATTGTGTTTTCTAGGAATGTGCCCAAAATGCTACTGTGCATAAACTACTCAGAAGCAGGGGCTATCACTTTTGTCAGGCCCTGATTTGCTAAGATCCCTTATAATGTGTGCTAATGTGTGTGCAGTGCAGAAGATTTCTCAAGCAGTTAGTGATTTGCAAAGCATAATTGCACAGATGAGGACAGCAGAAAAAAGATTTTGCTTGTGCTAGCTGCGGTAGCCATGGCAAGATCTGATCTAAAAGAGGAAAATAAGACAATCAGAGATTTGGTAAGATAAAAGCATAGCATGTGAGACATAAAATAGTATGTAATAAAACTGATTAATACATTCAAGTGAAAGTTTATTTAATTACCCAAATACCATGACACGATGAATGAGATCTATTTACAGTAAATTGTATATAAATATATACAGACTTGCAGAATATAGAAAACAAAGATGGGCCCTGCAGTGAACTGACATCCAGGGTGTTTCTCCACATTTCATCGTATCACCGTTGCAACTGGCTCCAGCATGCCCTGCTTGGGATGAGCAGCTTAGATAATGAATGAATGTATAAAGAGAAAAGTCTGTAAAACTGACTGAAGAGGAGTGATACAAACAAACTCTGCACAGTGTAGTGATCAAAACCATTTTTACTGGGGTGAGTGGATGGCGAGGATGCGGGATCAGTGCATATATGTTTTAAGACCAGGACAGAGTTAAGTGAAGAGCATTTTAGATCAGAATCAATGGAACCACTCTGCTTCTGCACTGATCTGTTTCAAAGGCACTCCTGTGTTGTCAGTGTAGCCTCTTAACATGGATGACCACAGGCCTGTGCAAAGTGCTGCACAAATTATGATAGAAGAGATGCACAGTCAATGCACTCAAACCTTCCTGTATGTTTTTGGGTGATGGTCCCATGCAGCTAGAGACATATTAAATATTCCTGTGCCTCACAACGGGATATTTCCTGGCATTAAGGGTGTTTGGATCCGTAGCCTGTTCACTCAGCCAGCCTTAAGATCAAACCAATGCCACACACCACAGTGCAGGTTTGAATCGGGGAGCTAATCTGATGATAAAATCTCACGTTTGAGAAAGCAAAGCTAATGACTGGTGCTGAAGTGACAGAAACTCAAAACGAAAGCTGTTCTTTGGTGTTCGGAGCTGAAGCACCATGCCTATGAGATATTAGTAGCTTAGTAAGCCAAAACTGACACACAGCACAGTACAGGCTCTCATTTAGAACATACTAGGTAATAGACAGAACAAAGTTAAGAGCAGCTAATACAAAAAATATATAAATATAGATTATATTGTATGCAAATATGTATATATATGACCTATATATGTATGCGTATATGTATATGCTGGAAATATATATACGCCGTTAATCTCATTGGAATCTTGGCGTTGACACAAACACCCCCCCCCCACCCCCAACAGAGAGACCAAGACAAGTTTCAAACGTGCGCGAGTCACTGAAATATCAAGGTGTAATTCATCATAGCTTGCGTTGTGTAGACACAGCTCCCTCGGTCCGGGGGGTGGGGGTTAGTTAACGGCCCAGCACAAATATATATGTATGAACACTGGATATATATGCAGATAAACATTGGATACACATATGAGAAAACATTCAAGTTTAAGGACAGTCTGAGAAAAAGAGGAGAGTTCTAATTGCTCAGTCTTATGCGGGAGTACTGCAAGAAGATAGATGCATCAGGAGAGAAGATGATAAAACATTGTTATCCCAACCCAAACCTATTGGCATCCACATGCCATTATCATGTGCTTACTGATGTTATCATGTGATCTACATCCCTCTGAGTTTTGTGGTGCTGCAGGCAATTCTGTGCTATTTTTAGACTAGATTAGTGACAGTATTCATTTTGGTTTCCCACTCATATCTGACCCTGCATGTTCAGCTCATACCAGCCTGATACCTGGTTTTGGATCAGTGGTGTCTCTAATTGAATTATGTTACAGTATCTTACTAAGCATGACATGGTCAGTACTATTCTGAGAACACGTGTTATTTTAATCTACTCATGACCATGAAGGGCATGCAGAGAACCCTAGCTTAGGGGTAGTGGGTCGCTGCATCTCTTCACAGTAAAATGCCCCTGGTGATATATTAGCTAATTCAGCCTAGATGTGGAGGCGAATTCCAGCCAGTTATGAAGGCTATCAGTTTACTGGCTAAATGTTCAAAGTGATTAGTCACTGTACATTTGTTACTGTAAAGCAGGGGTCACCAACGTGGTGCCCCCAAGGACCACATGAGTAGTTCTAAAAATAGAAAAATCTAAAAATGTTCTAAAAATAGCACTCACCAGTGAGAAGCGTCTAACATTTTATTTGATCCTGTTGCTATTCTTCACATTTGCATTTATGTAGATTTGAAAATGACAATATCTGAAAAAAAGCCTTTAAAACATGTTTATTATATGTGAAGTTTAGAAAAGTAAATTCTAAACTAAAGCAGGTTCTAGTGTATCAAACCGGTAGCCCTTCATATGGCTCAGTACCTGTGAAGTAGCTCTCAGGTTCAAAAAGGTAGGTGACCTCTACTGTGAAGTGATAAAGCAGCACTTATGGTCTTATATGTCCTTAAATACAAGACAAAAAGCTTCTTAAAACGATACATTATGATTTTTAGTCTTAATTAAATATTAACATGTAATTATAAAGTGAAGCATAAAGTTTTGGTTTAAATATGCATTCTAGTCAGGGGCAATGTGTCAAACATTCTAACTAAATAATATAAAGGATAAACTTCAGAGTGAAATCTTCACAGTGCACAGTATCTATTGTTCCGACAATAAATAAGTTGGAACAAAAGAGTCAGTAGTACCACATTTAAAATGAGTTACATTCGTTTGTCATTCACCATTGCCTGTATCTCACAAAATCCATTGAATCAGTTTTAATTATTCTCCATTTGAATCATGTGGTTGTTCAGTGTTCTTGAAGTGCTGATGATGCCTCAGAAAAGCATACTAAAACATATTATGTGTCAGTAACAATAAATATTGTCACGTTTCCCAACTCTCATGTATGTAAATGATAATATTGTAATAATATTATTAGAACCGAGTGTAATGTTATGTAATTGGTCAACAGCTCACTAAGTAGCGAAGTAGCGAAGTAGCTGTGTGCCAGACAAATTCTGTACATTAGCAGTCTTTAGCATTAACACATTAGCACTGGTGTGTCTGTGGATTAAGCGGCCACTTCATTGCTGTACATATTTAATGAGTTGATAATGGATATATGATTTGACTGGTCTGTAGACAGATCCAGTACAGCTCATTTCAAATGTTAGGAGAAAAGAAATCTTATATTGCACACTGATCTTATATTGAACATTTTGTCACTGATATTGATTTTAAGTAGCCATATAATATTGACTCATCTAATTGTCATAAATAGTCAGTAACGTGGTTTTAGTTCCACAGCACATCTGTCTAATCTGGTTGTAGTAGCTTGTTACAAAAATATCTCTTTATTGTGTGAAATTGTCAGAAAACTGGAACACTAGTCTGCTCACCTCAACTTAAAATATAAACAGCAGCTTTCCTGATGGAACATACACACTCCAGTCCAGGTGGGCTGCATTTCTAGGCTGCTGTGTCATTGAGTGCTGTTCAATCAGTAGGGTCTTTCAAATATAGTAAAGATTTCAGCCTATGAACTGACAGTTCTGATGAACATCAAGAAATATCTTTCAAAGACCTCTGTCACCAATAATCTTTTGCATTTCATGTGTTTTTGCTATCTTAACTATGAGGATTTTTTGTGTTCCGGTTTACCATCTCAGCCTGTCTTGTTATCAAGGCAATAGTCAAACATTAGAGCAGTGACCTAGAGTTGGTTGTTTACTGCAGATTGTTTGGTTGCTGTTAAAACAGTGTAGGTTCTTGAACTCAATACCCAATGACCTCCATTTATTGCTCAAATAGTATATCACATATCGCAACTGTTTTGTTTGAACTTAATATGGATTATGCTTTTTGCTTCTTCACATGGTCAGCACAGTCAATTCCAATGTAAATGACAAAGAACAAGCATGTATTGGAGCTCTTGCTATTCTGTTCAACATATTGATAAAACCTAAACATCAAATGTTGGTTTAGATGATGAATTAATTACATGGGGTGTAATGCCATTCATTGAACAAATGGGATATAAAGTTAATGAGTTCGATAAAGAACCAGAGATTCTGCCCCAGTTTGTTTTTGGCCCACAGGATATAACTATTGATTTTTTTGTTTATCAGAACAGTCAGAGCTAAACTAGGGTTTTGACACTTAGCAGTAAATATACTATTACTCAATAGTGAGGGAAAGGAAACCAGTAACCCTTTTTATTCTGTTTGTTGTTCTGCACCTTTTTTGTTTGCTTTGTTTTTAAGAGCTGGACTGTCATGTGTTTGGCTAGAAGGTAATTCCACACAGCAGCCTTGGCTAATCTCTGTGTTTGAGCACTCTGTGTAGGTCAGATGGCCTGCACTCTTCCCTCTTCATTCAGCCTCGACTTCAGGCTTAACACTCACAGCCAGCCCACCAGGTGACCCTGGTTGGTTCACTACAGGAGTCGCTGATAGCACCTATTACCCGTTCTCCAGTTAGGAGTGAGACATCTAAAATACATTCTGACCCTCTGACCCTGACATACAGGAAGAGTAGCCTGTCAGACTGGTTGTAGTTTTTGTCATTAGATTAATACCTATGGCTTTCAGTTTAGGTATAACATCACAAAGAGTGGCGTTCAACTTTATTCAGGATGCAGAAAGAAGAAACTAAAGGTTACATTTTTTGGCTGCAGCTCTATATAGTAATGGCTGCATGCATACGAGGAATGTGGGTCTGGTGTAATGTAACCAAGGAAGGGGAACCACGCTGGAAGGCCCACTGACCTGGCACTGTACCCACCCCGAGTGCACTAATGCAAAATATCACGCGCAGACAAATCAAATGCATAATGTAATAACGTCTGAGTCTGACTGCTGCAGAAAATCCCCACTGTTCCTTTGCCGTTTCAGAAAAGAAAAGGAAACACGTGGTTTTAAAAAAAAGGAGAGAAACAGGGGAGATATTATTGCTGTTCTAAAAAGCTCCTGTGAACCTGTCACGAGCAGAGAGGAGGGAGGGAGAGAGTGTGTGTGTGTGTGTGTGTGTGTGTGTGTGTGTGTGTGTGTGCGAGTGATGAGCCAAACAGAGGATTAACATGGCATCACTCCCAGGAGAGACTATGTGGTTAATTCTAACTTTCCACACAGACACGCTTGCTCTCTCTCTCTTTCTCTTGCTCTCTTGCTCTCTCTCTCACGCAACCCCACACACGCACACAAATAAAACCATTAGCCCAAATGCCATAAGGCTTTTTTAATGAGCACAGAGTATAAGTTCATTTTTCATAGATTATGAAATTGCTGCTAATGGCTCTAAACAGATCCATTATTTAATCGTAACAAAAGTACAAAACCTGTGCACCAATGTTTTGTTGAATTTCTAAGTGAAAAGAAGCTATTGGAGCAGACTTAAAAATGCCACATTCATTTTTTGGAGTAGTTCCATAACGCATGCTAATATGGCTTACAATTAATTGAAGATAATACTGGTCAGTTCAGTTTGAACAGTGACTAATGGCTTTTGATTAATTGTAACTGCCATTTATTTGCTGAATGTATTGAAAAATGTTTTGCATTTGTAAAAGTCTGGGTGCTCCTTCACTAGATAATTATGTGAAGTCTCGGACATTAATGGAACTCCAGTTTTACTTTAAGTCAGAAGTAGACTCCTTCAAACCTCAAAGGTTGTTGTGCTTAAACAGTCATGGGCTCATCAAAACTGAGTCTCTGACAATTGACAACTAACAATATATGATTAAGCAAAAAAAAATCCTAAACCCAGCGGAAAAAGAAGAGTGATTTTATGTGTCTTGTGTTTTCTTAATCATTCCAAGACATCCCAGGATTAGATTGCGATTCTTATGAAGTACCTCAAAGACCAGATTCTGCTCAATTGATACTTCATTAAATAAAAAAAGGAGCTGCTGATGGAGTTTTACAAATCCAAGCAATGGCTGTAGGCAAAATCTGAAACCAAACCTGTGTCCTCCTAACCAGCTAACAAAACTTCAAATATTTTGGATTATATGGATTATTTTTAATGCTTTCTTGTTAAGTTGTATTTATTCTAATGTTAACTTGTGTACTTGCTACCAGTATTGCGCAGATAAATAGTTTTAAACAGTTTGCACAGGAGTCTGAGACTTTGCACAGTACTGTACATTTGGAAGAATATGAAAAAGCCCTTTCATGAAAGAATAAAACCTTGCCATCTGTTAAGATTTGGTGTTGTGTGGCAACCCGTGGCACAACAAACTTGTAGCAGAAAGGATTCTACTACCCATATGGGTGCCCAACCTTGTATACATATCATATTCTTTGTTTGTTTTTTAAGTATGTTGTCAGTAAATAAGTTATAGAGAATTTAACTGTCGCAAATGTGGCGTTGACCTCTTTTCTGAAATTAGAGCTCTGCGTGGGCCAGTCAAGGTCTTCCAAACTGAACTCATCCAACCATGTCTTTATAGACCTTGAACACCTCACACAAAGCAGTGGCACATTAATCACCAATGTGAAAAAGTTTCAAGACAAAGCATTTCATATCAGGTCGTAATCGTAGCTAATTATAAACATCTGCCAGAATGTGTTTTTCTGAAAGATTGTTCATATCAACACAGCACAGAATGAAAAAGAAGCAAATGTGCACAGACAGACACTGAGTCTCAGTGGGGTTTCTGTGTCTCTCCTAAATCAGCTGGACACAGATAATATTAGACAAGGGCATAACCTCATAGTGTGAATTTGGCCAAGTAAGCCACACAGGAAGGCCAGGCAGACTCTGTGTTATCTTTTCTAGTTTGTTTGTTATAGAACAAGCTTCCTCAGACCACTTTTATTTGCAGCATGTCCTTATGTTTGTCCTTTGGTAGCATGTCTGTACAAAAAAGGGCATGAAATGATAGTCCTCAGAGCTTTTCCAGACATTATTTTAATCTTATACTATAGCCAAAACACTCATATCTGACCTGTGAATTATACTGTGTTTAATAGTATGCTTGATTTTGATTGTAGATGTAGAACTTTTTGTTCTTAGTTTGTCTGTTTGTCATCTGTGATGTATTTGAGATATCTGTATCCCACCCACAAATGCATTCTGTCTCATTTCTCATGGCAACCACTGCAAGCTTTAAAAAGGCTTTACAGAAAGCTAAAAACATTCCATTTTAAAGCACTATGAGTTGTGGTAATTAGGCAGGTTAAGGGACTACTGAAAACTACACCTGAAAACTCCTTTGAAGCATCCTTAAAATGTGACCAACCACATGCAGTTGAAATTAATATTATTACAAATAATGTTAGTGTAGAGTGTCCTTTAAGGCTTGTTTGGCCTCTGATAAGTCACCCGGAACCAGACGAAGTTCCGCTGCGTTGGTGCTGACGTGTAACAAGACAGTTTCATTGTCATTTGCTTCCACTTCTCATGGGAATTCATGAAAGTATTGAAATTCCTCCATGCTCCCTCACACACATACACACACCTACAGCTGAGCGGACTGAAAGGGACTGCAGAGATGGGGATTAGTTGTACTAATGCAGCTTGAAAGAGTGGGAAATCGAAGTTCACGGTGCGGCCACACTCCCCTCCTCTGTCTTCCTCTGCTGCACTGGGTTCATCTCCCACGTTTCCCTCTTTCTAGCATTTTGTGCTGTGACTATCCCAAACTGTTACAACAGAGCAGGTCACTATGGTGAGATGAACTGTGTAATTTTGCTTGTTCTTTAATCATATGTTTGCAAGGGTTAAGCTGTGCAGTTAGGTTGTGCGCATGTGCATGTGTGTGTGTGCAAATGCATGCACTCACTGTGCTCTTTGCCTGTAGCACTGTCAGACTGTCAATCTGTGTTTGCTGGCATGTGCATGACAAAGTATGTGTATTTGTGCGCCTGCCTGTGGTTGTGTGTGTGTGTGTGTGTGTGTGTGTGTGTGCGTGCGTGCTGGGGGTGTGAGTGAGTGAGTGAGTATACACAGTGATCCAGGGAGTTAATTACAGTGGGTGCCTGTCAGGCTGGAACAAAAGGCCTGCATAGACAGCACAACCGAAGCAGAAACACAACTGGCTGAATGCAGGCTGCCCAGACCAGACCAGTCTGGCCCAACTCAGCCACTGCCACAACACGGCCCGGCTCTCTGGCCCGTTTAACACACTCCGCTCTGGAGAGTGTACAGAGGAGGATTCTGTAGCTAAAGGACAATGATTAGATTACAGAAGCGGTGATGAGGCTTAGAGAAAGATTGCTTATCGAATCATTGTTGCGTTTAAACTACATTTAGGCTTCCACACCAGTGCAGTAAATATAAATAAAGCAATGCATTTTAGTTCTTGTTTTCTCTGGTTTCTTTCAGAACCATGCATTTCTCTGGCAAAACATTTTGTGAGTTTAATGTTTGTCTTGTAGCATTCTTTACCAATCAAGACAGATAATAAAAACACAGTTTGTTTGTTTGTTTGTTTGTTTGTTTGTTTGTTTGCCGAAATCTGTTCCGGTGTTTGGGGTAGCATAACATCCATTATGTCCAACAAACCACACCAAGTTCTTTGTGCCCAGTTGTTCAGGTGGCAGTGTTCTTACACCTAACCGGTCAAATATTAACATGTCCTCAAATACAGGCTACCGTGGAATGTGGTGAATGGCCCAAAAGAACTGAAAAGCAATTAACATTTCCACATACTACATATCTTCTCACTGCACTGAAGGCTTTGTGAAAGGTGTAGAACTTGTTGACTCTGGATCGTGACTGTGGTTTGAGGTTACTGTGCAGTGTGCACAGTCAGACGCACATTGTGAGAATGTATTCCAGAATGAGTTCAGAAATAATGTCCTCCTACAGACAGTAATTCTTTCTGTCAGATGCTGGGACAAATACATACACCCTTTACTCCTATCTGCTGTGCAACAGGACATGGTCAGAGGAGCCTGCTGATGAATCTTTAATGAGAAGATTTAGAGTCAGCGGGAGGCTTCAGCTTCATATACTAATTTTGGGCTTTATTTGGGACTAAGCTGTAACTAGTAGATCTTTACATGGTTTCGTGAAAGGATTTGGTGATTACGGCATAGTAAAGTAATATACATATTAAGGATATTGAGTATATTGAGTCTCGCCTCATTATCTTTATAGCACCAAATTAGACAAAACAGACAACTAGACAAAATAGAGGAGAAGCTGTCTTTTGGAAAACTCATACCTCATACCTTGTTTTTCTTTATGACAGATCATTGTGTATAAAAATGGCATTCAAAGTCTGTAGTTATCTACCTGATTGTCATGGAAACAGATGTAATACAAGGTACTGTTGACTCTTTAACAGTGTTTACAGATTACCTTGTTTTTTTTTCTTGTTTTTTTTTTTTTTTTTTGCGGTATTTTAGAGAGGACTTGCAACGAACAGCAGGTCAACAAGCCAGTTTCGTGTGTGAACTGATAAGACCTTTGGAAATGATGGAAAATGCCTTTAAAGTGCATTCTGACATGAGTTATGAAGGGAGGCTTAACCAGCTTATTTTGGAATGTCAGCTATGGCATGAGCAATGCTACAGGTCATCTATTGCAGATGTAAATAGACAAACAAACTAATAGAAACCAAACCCATAGATAGCGGAGAGGGGTGCCGCGTACCCTTTTCAGCTGCAGAGTGCATCTTGTTAATCTGATCTGTAATAGATTACAGTAATCTAATCCCGGCAACCAGCCGCTTCACATTCCCCACAACTGTTAAATTGCTTACTTGCTCCCCTGCAAACACACATACACACACACACACACACACACACATTCCCTCAGCATGTAGAGTATAGACTTGCCCGTGCATTGAGCTGGTTGATATTATGTTGCCTCCCCACCAGTACTGTCAGTGGATATAGCTGTAATGTAAGCTGTCCATTCAGAAAGCCCCTGAAGACATAAATATGTGCACTAATGAAAGGCTTGTGTATGGGAACAATTAACTTACGGATCCCTAGGGATTCCAGTAGGTCTGGGTGTATAGTAGGAGGGAGGATGGAGGCAGGAAGTTAATATCTGACTGTGAGGAGGAAACGTGTGATAAGATGCCGGATGCACGTAGCTGACTCTTTTCCCCGGCTTTCCAGCTGGATTGCTCAGCTGACACTTCACGAGACCATCTGACTCATGACCTGGCCTTGGACAGGACAAGCCCTTGGTAAACTGAGCATCCAGAGTAGGAGGCATCAGAGAGTTTATGGCCCCCTGAGTAATAGTCCCTCTCACCCTGAACTCGGAGCTCGCCAAACAGGCTGCTAAAATTGGCAGCCAGGCCTTCGACATGTAAACAGAGCTTGTGTAATAGTTCGGGCCTTGCAGGCGTCACAGCTGTGAATTTAAAACAAGTACAGCTAACTGGTACGGCTCTCCAGCTGCAATATATGTAATCATAAATGTTCTCCTCTGCTTCTGAAACAATGTTGTCCATCCAACACTGAAAAAGTGACTTCACAATACATCACGGCACATTAAACAGTGAGCGTTCAAACACTGTTTATTAATAAATTATTTTAGGAGTATTTAGCTTGGAGTACCTCAGGGCTTCACTGTGTGTACAATGTTCTTGGGATCATACATGCAACACGCCTTCTACAAAAATCATGAGCTAAATTATTTTCTAGTTTTGTTTTGTCAATACAGAGTACATTTTAAACATTCATCCCATTTCTTCTGTTTTTTAGCATGGAGATGATTGTGGTGCAGTTTAATGGTTGTTGTTTTCTTTGTAACTTGTTCCTTTTCCTCTTTCCGCAATTTTTTTTCAAATGACTGCTGGCTTCTCTTTTATCTTTCTTATCATTTGTATGAGAGATTTTGCATGCTGCAACTTCCCGTTCCTGAGTGGTTGCAACCACCACATGCATATTGTAATATTTACATTTACAGCATTTGACAGACGTGCTCATCCACATCTGTGGTTTGTAGTACACAAGAAAACATGTTTCTCATACTAGAAGGCTTAAAGTGAAGACCTAAGATGCTACCAGAGAAGAAGTTAGTACTACCAGGGACCTGTCAGATCACACACACAGAATATTTTTGTTCTTGTTTGTTTTATTAGTTTGTTTTTGTTTTTTTACATATATAAAATGTCACAAGACAGGCAAATTTACACAGAAAGTTATCTGCAAGGTCGCTCCTTGCTCAGGGCAAAATCGTACTCCTCCTTCACTTACTGGAACCATATTATATAACAAAAACAAAAGTTTCTAAATATTTACTTGTCCTTTCTGATTGTATCATATTATATTGTATGTAATACACGTATAGTGTTTCTGAGGTCTGTGAACAAACTGAAACAGACAAATCATACAAAACAGTGGGGCCACATTCAATAACTAATCAAACAATTGGTAAAAAAGTAATTCATGGGATATGACATTATAATGGGTTGAGCTCCAAACAGATACTTCTTACAGTTTGTACAGTTTTGAGTTACATTTAGGTGTCCAACCCAAAGAGAATTAATGATTAACCTGAAGAGGGTAGCAGTTTCCCTATAGAGTTGTATAAATGTGAGGCCGCTGCAAAAGAAGAAAGGATCACATTGTTATTGACTGGTCAAATTGAGCCAATGTTAACCTTACAAAAAACACTACAGCTCACCATGTTACATTACTAACACTGGTCACGGTAATATTCCAATCTGGTAAGTATTTAACAGCTGTTTTGTAAAATGAGTGAACATTTGATAGCTTGCCCTGTTATATATATTAATTAGCTAATTAGTATAACTCTGTAAACATTGTTTCTATATGAAAAGGCGCTCTCAGCTTGCCCTGAGAACATTTTCGGGTAAATTATGTTGGAGAAAATAAGTGTTCTTGAGTCCATGATATACGCAAAGCACACTGAGACATAATTTCCGGATAATGGTAACGCATAACCCACTCCTCTTGTTGATATGTGACATGTGGTGTAGTTAGTTCAGAGCGTTTGGGTCATCTATCACTTACTCGAGTGACTGGACCGTCCCCGTCTGAGAGCTTTCTTCTGGACACTAACAGGTGCAGCACAAAAGGCCTCATTCATCCACATCAGTCCCTGTTCTCTCTCCCGCTGCCTCCACTCCGCTGCCCTTTTTGTTGGACTGTCTACATCATTTTCCCAGTTCCATTCTCTCTTGATTGCATTAAAGGTTAACCCTTCATTTTGATTTCTTTTTTGTTTCTACCTCCATCCATTCTCTCTGTGCTCAGGGACTTTTTCTCCCTGAATAATTGCACTAAGTGCATGATGTGTAACCTAATTAGAGCTCATTTTCTTCACTGTCCAGTGACACTGTCCAATCCTTATTGTGTTGTGGTTTTATGGTAAAGACAATGAACAGTGCCATACAGACTCAGATAGCTCAGAAAGCAAGGCAAAGTGGATGTTGTGGTCCATGGTAACAATCATATTTTTATTGGGTTTTTTTTAATGACGTTCACTTATATGGGTGGGCATTTATATGTGTTCTGGTTCAGTTCATTTCATATGTACCTGACCTGTGTTTTGACAGACTGCAATGTGCCTCATTCAGTAACAGTCCAGGCTGATACTTCCTTTTATGACTTTAGAGTTGGCGAGGCTAAACTGTTGTAGGCTGAACAGGTGCATATGTGTAATTGTGGCATCACAAAAACGTTAAAATCAAAACACACTGTAGGATTTATGGCACAATAAGCACCGTGTTTGTACAGTAGTGGTCTACATAATGTCAAACATGTTGTGTATACACATAACAACAGTCCTCTTGTTCCTTAATGAAATTAACCAAATTAAATGACGCGGTTGCTAGTGTATGTAAACAGCTAAATCTAAATATAAAAACTAGTGTTACAATAATTTAAGAAAAAACTTGGGAGTACGTTCAAATTTGAATATAAAGATAAACAAAAAGGGAAAAGAATCAGAAGAAATTTGAAGAGCAAAAGAAATCTCTCAGTATTAATTAACATAGTTAATGTTATTTAGAAGGAGTCATGTTCTTACAAATGTGATCACACTTTCATTATGACAGTCACTCAGGCCTATCCATGTGTGTGCACAGCACACTAGAAAGAAAAGAGGCTTTATCTGAAGCTGTTTTTCATTTCATTACCCAGTAAATATTAAAGCACAGTTGCTAAATTTTAAACCACATATTGCAAGCTGATGGATGAAGCTAACAGCTCAACACACTACAGAGCAGGATAGATTTTGGCTGCCTGTTACAATAACATCGCTTCAGTTTTTTGTGGCGCTTGAGTCAGAATTGAACCTGTTTTGTGTTGTTTCAAGCTGTTAATCTGTTATTTGGCACAGTTATTTAGCATTTAGCATACAAAGTAAAAATGTATTACTTAAATGTGTTTATAGGTTTTAGACATCTGTTTTAAAGCTAATAAACGAAGCATTGCTGCATTACTTCTACAGGCTAAACACATTTACAAGCAGCTCATTATTGGACTGAAAGTCCCATTTTAAAATCTAATGCTGTTAGAAATGTTGTTAGTCTAATTAAAAGAGCAGTTGTTAAATGTATAAAATAATTGTTAGGCTCTAGTAAGAATGTCTTTGTTGTACAGGCCGTTAGTTACATGTATTTGTTCATTGTGAATCTTTCTGGCCTGACATGACTAACAATTAGCCTAATTAACACTGATGGACTTGACATCACTCATGCAGTTGGACCCAGTGACAAAACAAGACAGACAGACTCTCTCTCTCTCATACACACACACACCGACACTGAGGCCCTGTCTAAGATACACCCTCAGGTTGGAGTGTATCAGGGAACCATGTGCAAACGCAGGGATGCTTGAGCAGACGCTGGTGCAACGTGGCGAACAGACACACACGTAAGCATTTCAGGAACCGAAAGCTAAAGCTCAGCACATGTCTTTACTAATGCATGGGGCTTCAGGAAACTCATATCGACGTTCAGATAAACAGGCTTACAAGAAGATGACAAGAAAGTGTGATCACATTTATCTGTTTGTAAGAACATAATTAAAACATAAGACAGAAAACACCATAGAGTGGCTACTGAAGTTCTGTGAGATGTGCCTCCCTATAACACGTTCACAGTGCAAACAGAGAGTATGTAAACACACAGTGATGTATGCCTGTGTGTGTGGGTGTGTGTGTGTGGCCAGGGGAAAGGGGGGTGCTGTTTTCTGAGAGTATCTGAAAGGAGGAAAGGGAACAGCAGGGGTCCTAACTAGCAGGACTTATTTTTAGCCATGCCCATGAAGTTTGATATAAGAGTTCTTGGGAATGAAGGGGGAGGGAAGGAAAAAAGGCTCCAGACAAGACTTCCACAAAAGGACACTGAGCCTATGGGCCACAAACAAAGGGGAGTTGTGTGGGGTGGTATATTGTCTATACAGTGTTGTTGTCAGGCAGCAATATTGACTTACTGTTGTAGCAGAAATGTTTATGAAAATGTTGTTGACATCCGTATATGTGCTCCATGGTTCTTCAAATTCTAAAAAATACTTAAAATACATAAGAAATACATAACGACTAAATATATAATAAATTAGTTTTCTGGAAATATATTGTTTGTCTGGTTAGTGTGTAAAGTTTCCATTTGACATAATTTCAATAAAAGAAAAACACTCGCATTAGGATACTCAACATAGTGTTAGGACATAAGCTGATAAACATGCAAACCTGAATATTATCTGAAACCTGAAAATTATCTTAATATTATTGAATATCACTACTGAAAATAGTAATATTGATTTTAATACTGTCATTATTTACAGACAAGAAAATAACCCATTTTATTCACTGAGAAGAGAAAATAGCTTATGAATATGCATATTAACGCCAGCTTATGTTTTAACTTCATCCTTCAGCCAGTTTTGTGTCTGTTTTGAAATGTGGAACCTCCTGGTTACCGTCATTCTCTGGTGGTGTTACTTTCGCATGTATTGCCATGGTTTTCCGTCCCCTGAGCCCTTCATCACTTTGACCCATTCAGGTCACACTAAACCAACATCGGTGCTCACCAGGGTTTAGCAGAGTCAAGTGATCACAATCCAACACTTGTATTCTGAGCAAAAATATTTGTCAATTGACCCCAACCGTGCAAATCTGCTAGCGAGAAAATAAGCATGGCAAAAAAGCTAAAGTAAGCTTTTAAGTCTTCTAAGGACATTGGAGGAGGCAGCTAGGCTCTAGTTCTTTTGTGTTCTCATGGACTCAAAACTGATTTTGTACCAAGCTTTCAGGTTTTGAGAGGCATAATACACACAAACAATGACTGTTATTTATTTTGATGATTATTACCACAATACTGGTCTTTGCGGTCACAGCACAGAAGACTATGGCACAATGTAGCAATGTAGAACTCTTTAACAAATCACAAAACTTGTTGCTGTGTGCTGTGACCATAGTCTCAGACTGTCTCAGAGTTTCTGTGGGTTAGATTAATCAGGACAGTCGTAATGGCCAAAATAATGCAGGCCAATCCTTTTTCATTTCTAATCTAGGGTTCGCTGAAGTGCTTTAACATAAGGCACAAAACAGGCACAGCATGTAAATATAATTTGTATCGTATTGTGCAACCCTTCAAACCACTCTTAATGTTAACTTTCCTGTATATCCCAATGTATACAGATTAATTTGCATTGAAGCAGCTCAGATGTTTATAAATGCTGGGGTTGATGTGAGTGCCTGAAAGCTTCTGTTCTCTGTGCATCACTGCCTTAGGATGGATCAGTGATTTCGAAATGAATTTTGAGTTGTTTTGTGATCGGCCCACAGTAGTGTCTAGCTGTTTAATTCCCAGCACCCGGTGCCAGAGAGGGGATTTGTGGTGCATCCGCCGCACCGGGGCAAGCCGATCACAGCCAACACAGCAGAAATGTGCAGTTACAGGCTGTGGCTGGGTGTTGCCTCACCAGTCACGCAATTGTTCTTAACTTGCGCCATCTGCTGGTCTGTACTGAGCTGAGATGCAGGAGTAGGATTACACATCTTCGTTTTTCTGCTGGGCACCAACTAAATGCCAATGCTGAAGCAAATATTTTTTGCTGTGGTCAGCCGCGGCATCGACAGCCTTGCACCCCTCCAAATAGTTAACCCTCCCCCCACAGCTTTGCATAGTGCAGCCAATGGCAGAGAATTGGCAGGTAGCCAACATAACCTAGCGTATTTAGGAGGGTTACATTCTTGCAGTAAAAGTGAATGGACACAAAGCCTTCAGCATTCCTCTCTCCCAGCACATTTTTTAAAGGGGAACTCAAATTCATTCTGCAGCCAGTTGCTTTAAAACTCCCTGCCATGGACTCAATAATAATGCACAATACATTACGTTTGTTTATAACCAGAGAATGATATTAAGGAACTGACTTTTTAAAGTGATTATGTCATTAATTGCGGCAAAAGACCAGTATGAGCCGATAGATGATAAGATGTGTAGCGAGACTCTGGGACGAAACATTACTGCAAAGCATCTCTTCATTTAGCTTAATTAGGCTTTCGATCATGTGGCTTATATCCATCTCATTTCTTAATGTCATTATGTTCCCTGTGCGGCCCAGTCTGAGCATTATGTGTGTGTGGTCTTTTCAAGGACCGGAAGTTGACAAAGGCGGAGCAACAGCGTTTCAAAGAGGAGGCAGAGATGCTGAAAGGTTTGCAGCACCCCAACATCGTGCGCTTCTACGACTCCTGGGAGTCGGTGCTGCGAGGGAAGAAATGCATCGTCCTAGTCACCGAGCTCATGACCTCAGGAACACTTAAAACGTCAGTGCTCGTGCTTTCTCTTTCCTTTTTACTGTTTGTCTCCTGCTTTCTGAGTCTGATCCCCTGGTTATTTATAATCTGAAGGACACAGCGACAAAACAGAGTGAAGCTGTGAGGAAGAAGCACACGTCCTATGCAGTTCTTACTTGACATAGTCTTGTTTCTATGGTGATATGCTGCAAGGTATTCTCCACCCAAAGCCCAGGGATGCAAATCATGACCAGTTGGCATAAACTCATTTGCATTTGCCAACTAACTATTTTATGAAGATTATTCACATTATTCACAAAGAGTAAATGCAGATTTCCTCGCAACCAATCAGATCTGTCTATAACATAACACATCCAAAATAACTGCTTTTTTGGTAACAGACAGTGTCACAAGGCAGCTTTATAAATATAGTCTATTGCACAGATGCATGCCTGTTTTGAATGACTGCTCTGGTTGCTATGCACTTTACAGATACCTGAAGCGCTTTAAGGTGATGAAGCCAAAAGTGTTGCGCAGCTGGTGCAGACAGATCCTGAAGGGCCTGCAGTTCCTGCACACACGCACACCACCAATTGTCCACCGAGACCTCAAATGCGACAACATCTTCATCACAGGCCCCACTGGTTCAGTGAAGATTGGAGACCTGGGTCTGGCCACACTCATGAGAACCTCCTTCGCTAAGAGTGTCATAGGTAAATATACTCCTCAACTTTACAGATTCTGCTGGATCATAGTATTATTGTCACTCTGTGTCCAGCTGGCCCTTGATGTAGAGAAAGCTTTTGCTGTACTTACTGTATGTAATTGTTCCATTTCCCACTCAAGAGTGATTTTTGTTTCTTGTCTTATTTTCATACATTTTTCTCCAGACATAGGCTACACACTAAAATTGTAACTAATATGATTATTATAAAAAGTTTTGTTAGATAAACTGTAGCACTTGATAAGCTGCTGTTTCTTTGCCTAGGTACCCCAGAGTTCATGGCTCCAGAGATGTATGAGGAGCACTATGATGAGTCTGTGGACGTCTACGCCTTTGGCATGTGTATGCTTGAGATGGCTACATCTGAATACCCCTATTCTGAGTGCCAGAATGCTGCACAGATCTACCGCAAAGTCACCAGTGTAAGGGGTCTTGGTAGTGTTCCATTTAATGGTGTAGGGTTATTGTGATGTAGCATCTAACAACTGACTGGAAAATTTTGGGCCACGCTGACGTTTATTTAGGCCAGTTTTAATGTTGTGTAATGTTGATCAACCCAGCTGGATTTTACTTGAAGGTAAAAGCATGAAGTAAAATTAAACATTCAATACATGTCTGCTGTTTCTCTTTGCAGGGGATCAAGCCTGCCAGTTTTGACAAAGTAAATGACCCAGAAATTAAAGAAATAATTGAGGGCTGCATTCGTCAGAACAGAGGGGAACGGTAGGGCAAGTTTCAAAACTGTGTTGGTATAGTTCATAGAAATGTTAAGCAAAGCAAGAGGGACACTTTCATCTGTTCACCTGTTTCACCATTTCCTCATCATTGTTACACCAATAGGCTTTCCATTAAGGATCTCCTGAACCATGCCTTCTTCGGTGAGGACACAGGTGTGCGGGTGGAGCTGGCTGAGGAGGACACAGGTTGCCAGGATTGCCTGGCTCTGCGCATCTGGGTGGAAGAGCCTAAGAAGCTGAAGGGAAAACATAAGGACAACGAGGCCATTGAGTTCAGTTATGACCTGGAGAATGACAGTGCTGAGGAAGTAGCACTGGAGATGGTGAGGAGTCGCATTTGTACTGTGATCACAATATGCAAGCCAGGGTGAAGTAATCAGGGAATATAGGCATAGAAGCTGTGTCTAACATTGGAGTAGCAGTATCGTTCCCGTCAGTGACGGGCACTATGAAGAGTGAGTGATTTCGCCACTCTGCTATAGAGCCAATTACAAAGCACCCACATCTGCACAGCTCACAAAACTACTCTATCCTTAGCTGCTAATATGTAATAATAAAGTGTGATGATTGTTCTCAGTGCCAAAGTTAAATGTGTTAAGTAGCAATGGCCATTGTCACAACTTACCTAAAAAATAAAATATGTAAAAGTAGTTCAAGGGCTGCTAACAGGTTTTACAATAATCTTTAAGTACCCACACCTGCAGCTATGATGTAAGTAATTATTATTAATTGAATATATGAATTAAGAAAGTATTGTATTGCATGCAATACTAGTGAAGAGGATTAGGAAGGGTAATTATGGAGAGAGAGGCACAAAGAGAAAGTGGCACAGAGAGTATGGTATTGGTAAGCTGACACAACTGATGACTGCATGCAATTTATCATCAAACTTTAATCTGACCTACACACCTCCATTACTCTTTTCCCATTGTATCCTGATCATGCACTGTAGTTTAGGTCACCCAGACAAATTTTCAGCATCACAAGCCATTTTCAGTCACAAGCAACTAGGTCAGCAGTAGTAGACTTCAAGAGCCAAACCCGGTCAGGAATCTTATTGCCAGAGAGATTTTGCTTTTTGCGAAATTACTCTCCATACATAAGCAAGCTATTGTGATGTACATGGTGCAACAATATATCAGCATTCTGAGTTTATACTTTGCCTTTATATGTGGTTTAGGTGAGCTGGTATGAAGTGGTCAGCAACCTTACCAGAGATCTAAGGGTATTAATGGTATTACACTGATTATTACAATTGTGTGTAAGTTATATGTCTTTCTATTTCTCTCTCTCTCTCTCTCTCTCTCTCTCTCTCTCGCTCTCACTCTC
>JBBPDB010000134.1:4402962-4421152 GCA_037974465.1 Brachypetersius altus
GTAGTAGTTTTATTATTATTATTATTATTATTATTGTTATTGTTGTTGTTGTTGTTTGTAGAAGTAGTAGTAGTATTTGTAGTACAATTTATATTTTTATTATTATCAGTAGTAATAATAGTATTCTTATTAGTATATTATTATTAGTAGTAATAGTATTGTTGTTATTATTAGATTAGTAGCAATGTAATGTAGTAGGAGGAGTGTTATTATTGTTGTCTGATTAAATTTAATAAAGTGTTCTACCATCTAGATGCTTCCAGACACAAGATTGTTGTGAGTCTTAGCTTTAGTTCACTCTGCTTTAACAAGTACATTTTACTTGTTGTATTCTAACTATTTAAATGATGCTTAAAAGTTCCTGATGCTCTGTTTTAAAGGGCCCACACCTCCTACATTTCCTTGTGTTTCATTTCCTTCTTTTGGGTCAACTTATGGTATCTGTGTGGGTTTATGTATATATATACCAGTTTTCAGTTGTTCCTTTTTCTTCTGTGTGTTTTGTTGTTGATCTTTTAAGTCAGATACATGTAAAGCAACAGGTCCTCTTCTTCATTCTGAAGCAGTCCAGGCTAAATCATTGTATAAAACTTCAGCATGAATGAATACCGGCCCAACAGTGTGTTTTAACAGGTAACACAGCCCATATACGACATTATGCTTCTACACTAAAAAACAGGCTTATCAGAAGCTCTTTTAAATGCTTTGCCCTTGAGCTGTCTATTATTAATTATCATTAACTATCTTATTAGCAATAACCAGTTATTATCTAATTATTACCTGGTGAACATGTCAGAGTAGCCCAACACTTGGCCAAAAATAAATGGCTTTTTATGGAACTTATTCCTGAAGAAACCTAACTTGAGAAGTGACAAGTTTTGATTTGCTCGGCTTCTAGGGCAATCTTAATGCTTCATCATACAAGGACATAATGGACAACAAAATCCCAAAATTTCCAAAATCTTGTTCAAAGCCCTTCAAGAAGAGTGAAAGCTGTTATAGCTGCAAGAGTGGTCTATGAACGCAAAGTCCCTGTCGATTGAATGGTCAGCGTCCCTACACTTTTGTCCATATAAGCACTTTTAGCATTAGGCGTCCCCACCCATGCACCTTAGTTGCGCAGCCAACATGTGTCAGTCAGACCGGAGCCCGAGGCGCATTGGTGTAACCGGATTGATGCGCACGCAGTGAAGGGAAGAGCTTCAATAAAACTGGCAGATTGAGATGTGGAGGGAGGGACCAGGGCACTGCCATCCTTCTGCTCAAAAAGTTCAGACTGTCACGCCTACAGAGACTTATCACAGACCTGCTAGAGAGGGAAAATGACATGTTCTCTTGTCTAGCTTTTTCTGAGAGACAGAAATCGAAAGTAACTCACAGAGAAGAACCTTTGGTTTGCAGCACATAAGTCACACAGGTGATGAGAAACCAGTCAATCAGTGAGTCAGCGAGTCAGTCAGAAACGGGAAGACTCAAGGACATCGTATCTTTTTGCTGTTTTTTGGTCAAAATCTGGATTTTCTTTAAGAAGTGATCAAAGGAGAGAGAGGGCGCTCCAGGTAATGAGCTCGCGCTCCCTCGCGCTCCCCAGGTGAAGAGATGCGGGCGCACGTGCTCCTTCTACTGATTCTCAGGTTCCTCCGACCCTCTGCTTCTCAGACTCAAGAAGGTAGGAGTGATTGACCAAGAGAACTTGGCTTATTAGAAAAACTTGTGAAAAAGTGGGTCTCGAGTGAATAAAAATAAGATTAGTTTGGGTCAACATTTACAGCATTTGTATTCTAGCTAGAAAAAGAGGTCAGAACCTGAGGGAAACACCTGACAGAATCAGTGTATTCAGGTTTTTGGTTTGTCATTATTGTGGTTTAGCTTTCCTGTCTGCTTTTCTCCTTCCAAACAGGGACAAATAATTATATTATTATTAGTAGTATTGTTATAATTATTATTATTATTATTACCTTTAGGTGAATAAGTGAATCTTTAAGTGAATAAAAACAAGATTAGTTTGAGTCATAAAAAAAAGGGTTACAACAGGGGAATATAGGACAACATGACTGAGGTTCATTCAAACCCCTGACTGTGGCTGAAGAAGTAACAGACTCAAGAAGGTAGGAGTGTGTGACCAGGACAACATGGTTCATTAAGAAAGCCTGTGGAAAAGAGGGTCTTGACTCCACAAAGTTAATAATAATTAGTCTAGTTTGTCGTAAACAACGGGTGCAACTAGGAAAAGTAGGAGAACAAGACTGGGGTTTGTGCCTCTTTTGGCTTTAAAGTAAAACATTGACTGTGGCCAAAGAGGTATCAAGCTCCAGATATGGAACACCTTTTGACATTTGAATTTTAGGTCATAAAAAGTTCAATACCTGAAGGGGGTACCTGACAGAATGAGATCAGTGTATTCGGGTATTTGGTTTGTCATTACTGTGACAATCTACTTTTACCTCCAAACAGGACAAAACAGGAAAAGCTATGAAAAAGGAGCCTCCACTCCACAATGTGAATAAAAATATATTAGTTTGAGTCATACTCAAGGGGTACAACAAGAGAAAGTGGGAGAACATGGCTGGGGTTTATGCTTCACTGATGCAAACACCCTTACTATGGCTGAACCTTTTGGGCACATTTGTATTTTAGGTCTTAAAAGAGGTCAAAATCTGAAGGAAGTACCTGATAGAATCAATGTAAACAGTGATTTTGAATCTATTTTTTCCTTAAACAAGACTCTACATAAGAGGTGTTAGTGAGAAATGTGGGAGATAACAATCTAAATCTTGAGTTCTTTATGATGCAATGTATTTTTAGGGACTTGTCATGCAGTGGCTTCAAGAATGGCAGTTTGGCTGTATTGACTTATGAGTCTCCTTTTGACTAAATCTGAATACAACTATTCTATTTTCTAGTGACCCACATAAGAGGGTGGACCACTCAGGCTTTGAAACTGTACCTGACAGAATAGAAATGCACCTCAAGGCACTAAACACACACACAAGTTGCAGGTCAGCATCATGTGACATCTGAATCTCTATGGACTGAATGTTTCATGACAAAACAAATGCAGATTTTAGCATGAAACCTATCAGGGTTTTTCTCGTCCTTCCTTCTTCACCTGAGTAGGTGCGCTACAGCAGATTAGTGTTATTCTTAGCTCTGGGTCATGGGCCTGGGAATCTGTGGAACTTCTCGAAGTTCAGTCGTACCTGCCTTTGGTAAACTCATGAAGAAAAGGTACCCGATTACATCATACAGATGGGAGATAAAGCAGCTGGCAGACTCTTAACTTGCTGTCCTGTGATCTGCGCTCTGGATTCGTTTTTCAAAGACTAGGGTTTTAATTTCGACTGCTGAATTTTTTTTGGACACTCTGCAATTGATGGGACCATAAACACCCATTCACCAATTTTCTCATTCTGTTCAAAGCTCATAATAATTTGTGTCAATAGAGTGGAAAGCGTGCATAGACTAAGCTGAATGTTCATTAGCGGCACCACCCAGGAGTGAGTCACTTTAAGTGGATATATTGACAGTCTTGGAATGATTAACCCAGTCTTTTCTCGTGTGTGTCTCTCTCTCTCTCTCTCTCTCTCTCTCCTTACTTTGCACAAAAAAACACTCCTTTTTCCTCACAGAACTTTGCCTCTGAGGATCGCAGTGGGCATTAACGTGCTTTAATCAGCGTCCCTGATTGTACTAATATGTCACTTATTTTGCTGTTGGACACAGTGTGTCATCGGGGTTGTAAAGCTAGATGTTCGGCCTGTATTACCGCACCATAAAACAAAGCTTTAATCAGATGTGGCGCTCACTGAAGTTACTGCAAAGATCCCCTTTGAGGTTGAAACCGGTAGTCGCATTTATTCTGTTTGACAACAGTCCAGATTTGATGAAAGAGTAAAACACTGAGGGACACATGCCTGGCTTGGCTGCTACATTTAAAAATATAGTTGATCCCACATTCTTCCTGGCTTAGTTGCAGTTCTAGGGAAATGAAATTAGAATTGATAGAAGCTAAACACTCACACATAAATGTAAAATGAAACATCCCAACCCATTCTTGCATGGTTGTTTTTCTTGTTAAGTATTCGTTCAAAGAAGCCCTGCAACCCTGCAAAATTTTGAGTTGCCTCTGCTCTAGTTATGTTTGAACAGATATTGAGTGCAGCTACTGCCATTCAGTGATCAGTTCAGTGAAGATAACATTTCTGTCTCTGCACACCCATCCAGAAACACGTCTCAGTCTCATACGCTTTGTGTGGTACCTCTTGTCTGTCACACCCCTGTGAAATTCAAAAGGAGAATTTATTACACTGTGTTCTGTGTCTGTGTGTTTTCTGTAATAATCCTTCACAAGGGTCTGTTTGCTGTTCCTCCTAGATCCAGCCATCACTCCCTTTCTTCTTCTTTTCTCCCATGTCTCTCTTTAAATGTCATAACAGATCATTCTGCACCCCAAATCCTACCTGTTATTAACCTTTGACCTGTATGAAGTATGTGTATTGGTGGATTTGACGCATTGTTTTCTGTACTGCCACTCCCTACCTGAGCCAATATTGACTATTGGATGCATGTGACGTGGAGACAATGATTATACATATGTCATAAATGGGTATGACTTATTTAATTTCAGAAATGGTACATATGAATTACATCAGACAATTTACTGATCAGATTAAAACAAACATGTGTGTATGAGTATGTGTGTATTTAAACCAGTAACCAGTTTAAACATATTTAATATTAGCAACTGTCAAGTGATGTCCAACCAAGAACGCATGGAAGGGTTTTACAATTGTGAGCGTTTTGCAAAAAAAGAACAAATGTGATAGAAAGCTCAATAAAGTCTGGAAGGATAAAATAGTGCAAATAGCTTTTCCCGGCTTGGAAACAAAACATTAGCTTTGGCCAGCTGAAGAGAAAACATCCAGCATGATTTGTCAAACATGCCTTTTTTGCATAAATAACTAAAGCTCACCAGCTACATTACCCATACTGGACACTGGAATACTCTGAGCCTTATCAGTTCTGTTTGTTACTAAGGTATGTAGCAGTTACTAAATAAAACATTTAGTAGCTTGTCCTGCAAAGCTTGTTAAACCAAGTAATAGACGCTGGAGCCTTAAGAGCTATAATAGTGTGTAAATCCTACTGTCTAAATGCTAATGATTCGTGAATCGTTTGATCTATAGTGATGCAAGGAGTTTGAGATGACACAGTTGGCTTCACTCTGGGCGAATAAATGTTCTCCAAGTTGAGCTGTCCTTTTTGAACTGCCACTAGTGTTGCATTAGTGGCAGTTAAAAAAGAATGCCTGGCATTCACCCTCCCAGTGTTGGTGGAAATGTATGATTGGGGAGGTTTTGGTAGTGGCTGCAATTGTACATGAACACAGTGGGGAGAAAATCGATAATGTTAATGCATGATATGGATGGATGCAATATCAGTATTGCGATTTTACTGCTACACGATGCGATTGCATTTCTTTTCCCAAATCATCATTTTTCTGCAACAAAGGTTTAAAGTCTGTAAACTTTGTTTAAAATGGTTTGTTTGCCTGTGTGAGTGTGAAGAACCTTTTAAAAATGTGAAGAGCTTTCATGTAATAAAAAGTTTATATGAGAAATTAAGGGTCCTTCCAAGAACTTCCAAGTTCCAAAATCTACTTGACTTGACTTCTTGACAACTAGAGCTCCATTAATGTACAGCTTATATTTAATCTCATTTAAAAATATAGTCATTTTTTAAAGACCATCAGTTGAAAGGTTCTTTTGAAACCAAAACCGATTATTTCAATGATAACACACAAAGAACCCTTTCTGTCTTAGTACATCTTCTCTTAAGAATGTTTTTCCTCTTAGTATAACCTCCCTTAAGAATGTATTTCCTTCTCTTGAAAAGCTTTTTGGAGAGGCTTTTTGACGGCCATGATGCTTCACATGGAGGCTCTTCAGAATTTTTTTTTGTCACTACAGAATTTCTTATGTGTAATTTTAGAGCTCTTATGGCTTCACTGTTACTCTAAAATGTGGGAAATATTCCTTAAATAGTAATGTCTGAACGTTTGACTGGTAGTGTAAGTTCGTAAGGCAGTTTTCATATGCTTCATATTCTCAGTGAGTGCTGTTTTGTTTATCATGCACTATTGAATTTAAATCATTGAAAGGACCGATAATTCACAGAGATATATTTGATTAAGTGCTGACCACTGAAGGCAACGCTGATTCAAAGCACAGCTACAGTTCTGACTGATCTGTCATGCAATGAAATAAAGACCTTAGATGCCTAATGTTTAAACTGCATTACTGCACTGAACCTCATTCCAGTAAAAGTTCTCCCACTGGCTGATTCATGAGCCATGGTGAATTTATGGGCATTGCTGTCACTGAAGCTGCATAAGCAGCGCAGTGAGACGTACGAGTGGCCACTGCTGCAAGCAGGGCAGTGAAGAATGGGCCAGTGTTGAGCAGTGCGGGCAGTGGGAGCAGGCAGAGAGTGGCCACTTTTAGATGGTGTCCCTATCTCTTCCTGTCGCCCGCCCCTGCTCCTTCTGTTGATAGACTGGTGCCCTCACACTCGCCCTATTGTCTGCTGCTATGATCTCAGCCCTACTAATGCACATGCACATTCACTGACACACACACATGCATACTTGTTTTCATACAATTTCAGGGTATGGGGTACAAATGCCCCATACATGCATGCATTTTAGCCATTATATAGTATATTTTATTCATGTTTTTCTTTGATTATCTTACAGTGACAGGACATTTTTGTTCTGAAAATGTATTAAAGGAAACACACACACAACATTCATGCATAGGCATGCATGCAAACACAGATACCATGGACACTGTCACACATAATTGCACACACACACACACACACACACACACACACACACACACACACTCACAGATTATTGCCAATACAATTTAACAGACATTTATAGCTAAGTGACAATCCTGAGCTTTGTTTACCAAGAATTCCTGTTTGGGACTCCCTCAGATGACCCCTACAGCCACAGCTACTCACCACCCTTTCATGTCTTATGCAGGGGATTTTTTTTCTTCAGATGGCCTGCAATATATTGTCACTTTTGTGACAAAACCTTATACCTCTGAGATGAAACCTATATGCAGTTTTACCCGCTCTACTTATTCTCTCAAACAGCTTTATAAAAAGCCTCCTGGGATGCTTTGAGGAAGATATTTTTGTAGTTTGGGTTAGAGAATGGTGTTGTTAAACTGCATAGTTCACTTACATACCATACAATAGACGTACTGTTTTGCAATTGCATACGGCAGACCAGGATGATGATCTTTTTCAATAGCCAATATCTCTATTCTTTATTCTGCAGTGCTTTCTCTTGTTGTGGTGCATTCAGTATTACATGCTCTATACATGCATAGACATAAGCTTGAAGAAAAACCATGCCAGGATCAGTCTCCACTGCAGCACTAGTTACGGCTGCACAGCTGAGTTTCCATTGAATGATCTTGTGTTCTGTTAAGCAAGAGAGAATGAAAGAGACAGAGAAAAGTGAGAATGAGTGCAAGCTTGTGTCTTCTCAGCGTGGTGGATAGTAAATAGGCGCTAATGCCGAATCCCCCCAGGCCGATGACCCTGCTGTGGTACCATGCTTGATTGATGCTGTTTTTGCTGTTGTTTGGTGCTAACATGCAGCAAACACTGGCCTGTAGCATTCTTGTGACCTCTTTCACCTCTGATCTCCCGTTCACCATGCCACTGACCTTGTGTCTGCATGTGTGTGTATGTATGTGTGTGCATGTATGTGCAGAAAAGGCTTTGTACTACTTCAAAGTGTCTGTGGTCATCTTTTATGATGCCACTCTACCATCTCAGTAGAGGAATTTACAATTGAGCCTGTTTTCATGCTGACTATCCATTATATTCCAAAGAATTGGGCACTTGATTAGGCTATTTATAGATCATTGATCACTCTAACACTGTGGAGCTTTAATATTATGCCTATTTACTCATCTGTGAGGTTTACTTGTTTTTAACTGGAGTGATAGTGGTTTGGCGCCTTATATTAACCCATCTTTTTTATTTTGTTTGCGACAGTTTGCCTTGGTACCAAAAATGGGCTCAGTATTACAAAAAGCCCTGCCCAGCACTACATTAACTTGAAGGAACGCTACAACAACTGTGAAATCATCATAGGTAACTTGGAGATTACACTGATGGAACGGGACTTTGACTTCTCTTTTCTAGGAGTAAGTAACATTATTCACTCATATGAATTGAATTCATAATCAGCACATAAAAATTATGTGGCGTGCCAAGGATGAATTATTTTGGTTCCATTGAGATCCTTGAGATCCCTTGAGAGGGCCAAATAACTTTCTGTTTAATTTATGTTTAATTTATGTTTAATTTATGTTTGAACTCTGTATTATTGTAGTAATATTCTAATTTAATTGGTCGGAAATACATTCCAAAATTCCTTATTTAAAATGATCCATTCAGGATTTGGTGTCTAGGTAGAAACCAACAGAGGAGTAATCCATTACATTTTGATTTCCATTGAGTTTGACCAGTTTAATGAAATTTTACTCTAAAAGTTCTTTGTACATCACTGACCAATATTTTAAACGATATATTGAAAATGTCATGTAGCATTGAGGGCTGTCAGTATTTTCATCAAGAAAATAAATGTTAATATTTTTTTTTTTTAAATAAAGTAGTTCATTTGGCAGCTATATTTTTGAAAAGGTGTAAAGAAACAGGCAGATATGTAATCAGTGTTAAATGAAATCTCATTGTTTTAAAATATTAACACTCATGTTGTCAGCACATTTGATTCAATAATGTGAAACTGCTTTTGACTACCATATTTGTCATTCCAGCAAAGCAGTTTGACATTCAGCAAATGCTTTAAAATGCTTTATGCTTGGAGCTTCTGCATTCCTTTGAGTTTCAACATATCCTGGATTGCTTTTCCTTTGCTTACAGAGAATCCGGGAGGTGACAGGCTATGTCCTCATTGCCACAAACCAGATCAGCCGGCTGCCACTGGCGCAGCTCCGGGTAATCCGTGGCAATACACTCTACGATAAGGTCTGGGCTCTGTCCGTCTTCCTCAACTTTGACAACTACTATGGCCTGGAAGACCTGGGCCTCACTCATCTGACAGGTTAGAAATGGGAGAGAGAACATAGATAGCTGATGAATACACCAGCAAAACAGCACACAAATTGGTGTTATGTGATTAATATACTACTGATTCCACTCTCAGGCTCACAAAACTTGAGTCCAAGAGAATTGAGTCCAAGAGAGGACTGAGTCCAAGAGAAAGGACTATGTGTCTTGCAACTGTAAACATGTTCTCATGTTTACATTTCATCAGTTGTGTCTTCCACTGTGCATGAATAAGGACAGGGGGACTATGGTGTCCCATTTACATGTAGCGGTATGTATGTATGTGTGTGTGTGGGAGGATTCTGGAATCTGGTATCTAGGCAGAGTGTGTGGACACACCCGTGATCTTATGGAGAGCAAAGTGTACACCAGACCTGGTGAAAAGACAGAGGCGGGTAATAAGAAGTGCTGAGAACAAGTTTTGCGTCTGTGTGTGTGTGTGTGTGTGTCTGCATTTTCATACACACCATTCCCACGACACACTTCTGATTTACTGGCAGTGAGTGCATGTTGAGGCTAGTCAAACCTATTGGCAGTGATGTGTGGAAAAGAGCCTGCTATGCTGTTCTGCATTCTAGCTCCTTACAAAATTTTGCAGAAATCATCTAATAATTACATTTTTTTTCCTCTTTGGAAGAGAATGTACATCTGACCTGTTTCATTTGTTTCATTATCATTGAATTGTGTATACAATAAAAGCATTCAAAATCAAGCAATCAAGATGGAAGTATCGATTTTTAGCTTTAATTTAACAAAGTTATTGCATTAAGACTTCATTTACATTTACATTAATGGCAATTAGTAAAAATTCAGGCCCTACATTTTCAGAGATGTTTTTTACTTCTAATACTGACAGCCCATTGTATGTTCACACAATATAGAGATCCTGGATGGGGGAGTTCAGATTGTTAATAATAAGTACCTGAGCTACGCACCCTGGATCAACTGGCAAGACATTGTAAGAGACAGCAATGTGCGCATTGAGATCATCGACAATGGAGAGAAATGTAAGTATTTTTGTGAGTTCATCCCTTTGTTTTTTGTTGTTTCAGTTGATTGTATGTTCATATGTGTGCCTTGTCCATAGTGGAGTGTCATCCTGACTGTGGAAGCTGCTGGGGACCACGTGAGGATCAGTGTCAGATCTGTGAGTTGCACACATGCATCAGGATATTTTAACTGCCCAACAGATTTAGTCTCTGCAGACCCTCAGATTAATGCAATAATATACATTATACATAATGAGACCATTTATAGTGACCTTAGATTATAGTGAAGTAGTTTTATCTGACCTGATGGTGACATCGATTCTGGCTAAGTGACTTTTCTGATCTGTGTGTCAGTGACCAAGACGTCGTGTGCAGCACAGTGCCACGGGCGCTGTTTCGGGAAAAGTCCTCGAGACTGTTGCAACACAGAGTGTGCAGGTGGATGTACAGGACCTCTAGACACTGACTGCTTTGTAAGTGCCTTCTCTGTCCTTATCTGTTTAAAGTTCTGCTCAGCCTTAGCAATTTGTATCAAAAGTTGATGGTGTATCAGAAATCAAGTCCTGTTCAATCTTGATTATTTTTAACTGGGGAGGTATTTTAATTTAGGCAGCTGGTGTCCTGGTGGTTAAGGAGTTGTGCCTTCGATCAGAATGTTGCGGGCTCTAATTCCATGACATCTAGTGGCACCACTAAGGTACCCTTGAACAAGCTACCATCCCCACACACTGCTCCCCGGGTGCTGTGTTCCTGGCTGCCTGCTGCTTCACTTAGTGAATGGGTTAAATACTGAAAATGAATTTAGTGTCTGTTGTGTTGTGTTCATTTATGTCAAAATGATCACGTCACATCATTTATTATTTGTCATTTATGATTAAAGTTGTTACAAATCTGTAACTGCTATAGTCAGACAGCAAAAATTCAGTAATTCACTGAACCCACATTTACCCACACATTTGGCACTTCTGTTTTAACTGATCTCATGACACAGTAAGAGTTGAACCTGATGGTGGAATGTGTGGAAACTGTCGCATACATCCCAGCGATGACCTTTCAAGACAGGTTATCTGTTATAATTTGAGGAAATTGGGGATTTTGGGGAACACAGACTCTTCGTTCTGTATGAACACTTCAGAACCTCTTGTACTCCAACTGGAATACTGTTGTTTGGACAGTATGGTTAAGCTCTCAGCAACGACATAAACAATAAAACAGTGACTTGTAAAAGCAGCTGAGCTTTTGGGAAGTGTCTGAATCTGCATGCTTGTGCTTTGACTCAGGCTTGCCGACATGTGAACCATTCGGGAGCATGCGTTCCTCAATGTCCCCAGCCACACATTTACAATAAGCACACGTTTCAGCTGGAGCCCAACCCGGACGCCATGTACCAGTACGGATCGGTGTGTGTGCACAAGTGTCCCGGTGAGTACAGTGGGAGTAGAGGAGTAAGGATGGGTGACATGGCAAAAATATCATGATACTTGTGAACATTTTCCCAACACACATGTATCACAATATTCATTTTTTTCTGTAGGGGACAAAATACACCAGCAAAACAGTGCCATAGTATAGTCCCATCCACAAATTTGTCTTCTTCATTTCATTTGATGGTCATAATGGAGGCCAGGGGGCAATGTGTTAAAGGTCAGAATAGAATGTGCCTGATGAACCTGATGAGCTGGTACTGCAGTTATGCTTATCCTTTCATGCTGTGGAATGATAGTACTGTGAGTCAGTACCCTCATTAAAGGAACATTCATTACTGCTAATGAAGATTACTGCTAGAGGGAACCAGTTAATATTGTGTTGAAACCTCAATGGATTTCCATAATTAATAGGATTGTTAGCATTTGGGAATGAAGTGGTCTGTTAAAGAGTCTGACATGAGAAAGTGTTTCAAAAGGCAAAGAGTGTAGAAGCAAACAGTTCAGCAACTGATCAGAAGTGTATCTTCCTACAGTATCTACTTCAAGAGATCATGCACAAGATTAACTAGATATAAATGTGAAATACAGGCTGAAAGAACTTGAAGGTCTTTCGTTCTAAGTCCTTTAATTCCCTCCCCTCACGTAATTAATGTAAATCCTTTACCCATGTTGTTAAAAGCTTTATTTAAATGTATTTTATTTATTCAATTAGAGTGTGTGTAATGATGCGCAAATTATATGACATGTTTTGTTTTCACACCACAAGATATTTTTGATACAGAAGGAGAAACACTTTATTATCAACAGCTAGAGAAAGCATCATTATTACAATCACATCCTTTTTAGAAGACAAATACATTTTAGTAGGTACAAAGGAGCCTGGGGACAGAGCAGGAGATTTTTTGGCCTGCTTTCGTGAACAGGGGAGTTTACGGACCATTTACATCAGCATGTCTGATATGAAATGAAATATGATCTGTTTTTGATTCTCAGTATACCGCAACCTCAGCACTGAACCAGCAATCAGTTTGATTACACACTGACTCATACATATTGGTGTGTACATGTACTGTGCATTTCTTAAAAAAAAAAATGGCTCATACTCTTTATGTACATACCATTGTCTCCACTGTACATTTTGAAAGCATGATTGTCATATTTGTCCCCCCTCCCTCACTCTCTCTCTATTGTTTTCTCTCATAGATCACTTTGTGGTGGATGGCAGTGCATGTGTGAGTAGCTGCCCACCTGGTAAAATGGAGGTCGAAAAGAATAAAATTAAGCAGTGTGAGCCGTGTAATGGTCTCTGCCCAAAAGGTGAAAGGAGCCCACCACCCACAACCACATATATTTAATAAAAATGGTTGCTCAAGACATTTGTATAAAGTAAACAGTAGAGTGAGGTCATGTCGTCTTTTATAGATGTTCTTCATATAGTGTGCTGTACATGCCCATGATCCTTTACTAACAAGGATGGTTCATTAAAACTTATGTTTTGACACTGTAGACTGTTGACAGTAGTGTGTCTACGTGTCTAATTGAGCATGTTTCTCTCTCTCTCTTTGTCTCTCTTTGTCTGGTTCTGCAGTGTGTGATGGTACAGGTGCACCTGACAGACAGACTGTAGATTCCAGTAACATAGACAGTTTCATTAACTGTACTAAGATCCAGGGCAGTCTACATTTCCTTGTCATGGGCATTCATGGGTGAGTATTTATTAGTCTTAATGATGTTCTCAATTAAATATCTTGAAGAAGACTGTTTATTGGGGGCTATGTAAAAAAGAATGATTCATTCAAAGGATGTTCAAGAAGGGAGAACCTTTTTAAAAGCTTTAAAAGCTTCATTTAGTGGCTTTCTACCATTAAAGGAGCAAAGAGGTCACTATCAGAGTAAAGAGGATTCGTGAATGATTTCAGGAGCAGTAGTTCTGGGGCATTCCTTTAAAGAAGTTCATGGTCATTTTACACAATTCTGTTTTGCAGAGATGCCTACAATAACATACCACCTCTGGACCCACAGAAACTCAAAGTCTTCAGCACCGTAAGAGAAATAACAGGTAATTAAAATACACACTCATGCTGTAGATTATGATAAAAAGGTTTGTTATTATACAATACTATTACATACAGATGTGCATAATATGTAATGATTGTGGTGCTAAATTGTTAAAATATTCTGTTTTAAGAACATTGTGGATAAACTGAAAGCTTCACTACAACGAAGGCATAATTCGTTTTGTTTAAATTAATTCAGTGCAGCACAGTGTATGAAAAACTGAGTAGAACTCTTATTCAGTGTTACTGTAGTGTAGGCAGTAGATAGTAGATAATCTAATTTGAGGTAATTGCATTTGTATTCTGACTCTGTGATCTACCTGAAATTGATCATGCTAATGATGTTTTTTTTCTCTTTTCTCTTTCTCTCTTTCTGTGTCCTCCAGGCATTCTGAATATTCAGTCTTGGCCTGAAGAGCTCAATGACCTGTCATTTTTCTCCAGCCTCACCACTATAAGTGGCAGATCACTTGCCCAGTAAGTGTTTGTGTGTTTCTATGTTTTGTCCGTTCTTTTGTATGCAGTCATTTACTTGCTTTCCTGTGTGATGGCCCCAATAATGTGTATGCCATTATTATTTTTTCCTTCCTCTTAATTTTTTTAGATTGTTTCTATAAAATGTGTATGCTTCCCTGTATATGTGGCTGTCTGCTAATACAGTAAGCGTTACACAAGTGTTTTGTGGTCTCTGCATGCCGCTCACCCGTGTTTTTTGTTTTGTATTTGTGTTTTTATATGTCTGTTCACCCCATCTCACCATTATCCACTTCCCCTAACCGTTTAACTACAACAGCTCTAAAAGGTATGTAAGATGAACTGCTCTAAACCATGTTACTGCACACTGCATGGCAATAGAGCTTCAAATAAATGCTAGAACCTCCCTTTCGAGTCCCTCTGTCTCTGTGTCTGTCTCCCGCATAGTTATACACATTAGGGCTGGCTCTGTTAATTATATTCGTAATCAAGGTAATCTGTGGTAAAGTATGATTAGTGCTCAAGAATTGGGAGCATTTAACAGAGAAATAAAAGACCAAACACTAAAAAAAATATTAAGTGTAGCAAAAATGCCTGCGCAACATTTCTTTGTTTCTAAGCTGCCAGCGTTGTCAGCTGGTGGCCTAGTGGTTAGGGCACTTGCCCTGTGATCAGGAAGTGAGTTCGAATTCCCAAGACTGCTAGGCTCTTCTGAGGTACCCTGAGCAACATACTATCCCAACAAACTGCTCCCCGGGCGCTGTGTTTGTAGCTGCCCACTGCTTCACTTGGTGAATGGGTTAAATGCAGAGGACATATTTCGTGCTGTTTGTGTATGACCGAATTTTCACTTTCATGTGATCTGCCCAGTTTGTCACTACCAATTAATTACAGCTTTACCTCATTTAATTTGAATAACTATTTACCTTTCATTTTTATTTTAATGATGTATGAAGTAATCGAGACAGCCCAAATACACACACAAACACACACAAAACATGTTTTTGAACATGTTTTTGAAACTCTGATAACAGAGAACATACAAGCAGAAGTTCAGAACAAGTTCAAGATCAATGAACAAGTCATGCAAGCAGACTGACTGTGCAGCTCCTGTTTTGCAGCAGAGATGTGTTGTGAGGTGTAACAGACTGTTCCTCCAGTGAAACCCCCCTGACTGTGTCCGTGTGTTTTCTCTTCTTCCTCACTCTCCCATGACTCCATACCTTGTCTCTCTATCTCTCTCTCATTTTCCCTCCCTCTTTCATACACTCTCTCTGTCTCCATCTCGCAGGCCTTTCTCTTTGTTGGTGATGAAGTTGGAATCTCTCACGTCTCTGGGCCTGCGGTCTCTGCGGGAGATAAATGGTGGTAGCGTGTATATCAGTAATAACACTAATCTGTGTTATCATCACACCGTGGAGTGGATGAAGATCTTCACCGGTGCCAAGCGCGGGAACAGGCTTAAATACAATGACATTAAATTCAATAAACCCAAGAGCCAGTGTGGTAAGCCATGTTTCGGATGGCAAGTAGAGGTGTAAAACTCTGAATGTGCATAAATGTTGGACTGTTAAAAGATATTGTGCCCTCATAAAATAAAACTTTAAGTATGCTCTTGTTTTTTCAAGAAAATAAAAGTCTCCGTCAATCTTCAAACATAAAAATTCCCCCAAAAATAGGGAGCTAGTGGTGAGTGATTCCGAGAACGAATCTTAGGAATCAAAGACAACACAATTGACCCCATTCTCTGGGTGGGGAAATGTGAGAAACTGATAAAATATCTTGAATAAAAAATTTGCAGCATTGTTTTTGTTGTTTACATTTTGTGATCATTCGGTGTATTTTTGTAAATAGTCATGCCAAAGTAATCAAGTCAAATTTTGTAGCGAAATTTGAGATTTCATAATGTATTAAATCATTTCCTAAATAAGTGCAACTGAATTGTTTTGGAGGTCAGAGATTTACACCCCTAATGGCAAGTGTTTTCTTGTTTCACACTGGCATGCTAGCGATTTGTCCTTTTTTAAGTTTCATCACCTGTGTTTGTGTGTGTTTTTACAGAAGCAGAAGGTCACGTGTGTGATCCGCTGTGTTCAGATTCAGGCTGCTGGGGTCCTGGACCTGAACAGTGTTTGTCCTGCAGAAACTACAGTCGCCATGGCACCTGCGTTGCCATGTGTAATATCTTCTCTGGGTGAGCCTATGGAGTTTTCTTGGCTTACTTCTGCGAGTGTGTTTAAACAAGGTCTCCTTTTTCTGCAGGCCATCTAGTAGCTGTTCCAACTCGTTAATTTTCCTCTGTACCTCTATATCACTATGACTTTGTGGTCACATGTTTTGAGCTGCTAGCGAGCAATAAGCTGCAAGCGGGTCAAATGAGAATCCCCTGCAGTGAAAACAGTTCAAACCTTCTCACAAAAACAGTCAATATAAAAGGGACAACCAAACCTGCAGCTTTCTAAACCGTATACAGCTGCCACATAAAATGACTTTATAAAACGTTTCCAGTTTCTGTCATACAAATATGTTCCAACAATCAGAAAAAACATAAGGACCTCTGAATAAATTGCATTTTACTGCTTCAAAATGTTAATTAGCCTCTGAAAGAGCTTGTGCTGAGTGATGAGTGAACATTTATTTATTTGATATTTTCACCACCTGCTGGTGCACAGTGACACAATTAGAATATGAAAGGTGTTTTGTGGCGAGTGTCATTACATTGTGGTAGAAGATTATGGTCCTATGGTATTATTACGCTGTCATGATGGTTTTGCGTGCCTGTTCTTTGGTATTAAAGCATGTCTCTGCATGGCTCCTGTTTGTGTGTGTTCACAGGGAGATCCGGGAGTTTGCAGGAAACGATAGTGAATGCCGTGCCTGTCACCCTGAGTGTCTGCCACAGGAGGGGAGAGCTACCTGCACTGGAAAAGTATATAAACTTATGCTTTTTTCCTTCTCTCCCTCTTCCACTCCTTCCCTTTCTCCTTAGTGTATTATTTGCCAGTCAGATATTTAATAACCGTTGAACTGTGTGTTGGTCACAGAATATGCAGAATTACCAGAACACCATTCCCTTTTTATGTTCCTCTAACAGATTTTTGTCCTTCCCTTCCCATGTACCTTTTCATTCTGTGCCAAATCCATTGCTTAAAAACACCATAGATCTTAAAGGTAGTGTTTGATGGTGACATTTGTGACATTAAACACATTTGTGTTAAAAATGTATGCGTCACTTTTTATCCCCTTTGTTGTCGATGAAATAAAACTGCCTCTATTTTTCTTTGATGTGGTGACCATAATTCAGATTCCACATACACCAGTGAGAGTAGGATTTTCCACTGTTTACATCCAATCTGCCATGTGGCTTTATTCCTTTTGCAATTAGTGGTCATCTGCTCTTTGTTTGATCAATACATTTGTTCAGCAAACATCTATTTAAATCAGCCGTTGAGGCTGAATAAATAGAAATTAAAAAAAACATTGGAAATCTCTAACTTAACTAATGAAAGTACTAAAGTGAATGATGATGATGATGATGATGATGATGATGATGATGATGATGATGATGATGATGATAAGAATAATGAAGATGGTTTAGGTGAAGGATGAAGATGATGACAAGGATGATGACAGCATTGAGAACAAATGTGTTTTTAATATAATATTTTCCACCCACACACTCTGTATTGCCTCCAGAAGGCCTGTCAAACTGGTTTTGCTGCCTCTTTGGCGTTCAGTCCTCTTATTACGTAATGAGGAATCACTAACACACTGGCTGGATTTAGAGGTTTTCTATTTTACCTGTTTACTTTGGCGCAGGTGCTGACAGAACCGCCACATACAGTGAAATATGTTTTCATCCCCCACCCTATTTTCTATTGTATGTGTGTTTGTAAGGGAGCAGATGAGTGTGCGGCGTGCTCTAACTGGATGGATGGTCCTCACTGTGTGTCCTCCTGTCCTAATGGAGTAAATGGAGAGCGAGGCCAAGTTATCTTTAAATACCCCAACGCTAAAGGACACTGTGAGCCCTGTCATTCCAACTGCACAACAGGGTGAGTCTGTATATGTGTGCATATATATA
>JBBPDB010000134.1:4451921-4475758 GCA_037974465.1 Brachypetersius altus
AAAGCGACTTCCATTCCCTAACTACAGGGGACAGTCTCCCTGGAGCAACTTGGGGTTAAGGGTCTTGCTCAGGAACCTATTGGTGGTGTGCTGGTAGGATTCGAACCCATGACCTCTTGGTCTAGAGGCAAGTATCCTACCCACTATGCCGCCACCATAGTGGTAACTGCTTTTGTAATTTGTGGGAGTGTGCGTAAAATGTTCATGTCACTATTGTTTTATACACTTGACCACATATGATTCAAAATGATTGTAAAAATTATATATATATATATATATAATTTATTTTACCCTGGAAATGTTAAAGTATGTGGTCTCTTTTTTTTTTCTTTGGCCATACGTAGGTACAGTAAAATACAGTAAAGTATTTTAATCTGAATAAAATGTACATACCTTTAAGTCTCATTTGTGTTTGAGTGCATTGTTAGGTGGTGAAAATTTGTATTATTTTTGCTTTGTTCAGCGTGTTGGAGCAAGCCTGTAGACTTCAGGAAAAGGTCCTGTTTTATCAGTGAAATAATGACACAGGTAAGGGGATCTATCCAAAACAACTGAGCTGGAACAAAGTGCATAAGGTCCGAAAACCCAAGACTGAGTTCCTAACAGAACTGCAGAGGAACACGTAGTAGATCCAGTGTTTATCAGCAGAGGAAATTAGCTCTGTATAATGTTTTTTTTTTTGATAATTTCGGTGTAAAATGAAATGGTACAGAAAGAATGTCAAAAGGAGTCCAACCCCAACGGAACATAATGAAATTAACTATAAGAAACACACAAAAGTGCAGATCTGTTGTGCGGTCAGACCCCTTTTCATTGGGACTGGTATTTTCTATTCATTGCTTGGTGATACTACAATAACATCTGAATGTGTTTTTGGAAATAAGGAGTCCAAAATGGAAAGAGAGAAACATGTCTGTTATCATAGGCTATTTTTATTACTCTCATTATTATTCTGGGATGTTTAGTTGGGGAGTGGAATGAGCCGTTGCTGCCAACATTGGAGGTGCAAATCTCTCTCTCTCTCTCTCAATGGCTCTGATTGAAACCATGCCTGTCAGCAAAATCATCTTTCAGTAGATACTTATCATGGAGTCTAGTCACACAGTACAATACAGCTGAAGTCCCTGGTCTTCCAGGATCTCTTGGTTGTTGTTCACACTGGCCCTTTGTGAATGAGACTGGTGACCTCTGGAGTAGCACCAAGCATATTTCAGTTCTTTGGCGAATACAGTGTAATTCTGAGCTACTTTTGTCTGCATGAGTCATTATTTTACTTGAAGACTGTTTTTAGGTCGCCCTTCCCACGTCTTGTTGGCTCCTGTCCATAGAAGAAGCCACAAAAAACAAACAATTGCTGGAATCCTGGTTTGAAGTTGCAGTGTCCTGCCAGCAGATGGCGCTGTTTCAACTACAATGTAGTTAGGCAGAGTCTTTGAAAATGACTTTCACGTGCGTTTTTCTTGATTTTGCTTCACTTGAGACCATTGTCTTTCTCTAATAACGTCCTTGCAGATGCCTGGTACGTGGATATGCATGGTAACCAGATCAGGCATAAATCAGCGCAAGCAGAAAAGAAGGCAAATGTCCATTGAACTGTTATTGGGACGCAGCCTGAGTGTTTAGACTGTGCTGGGGCACCTCCTCAACTGGGAGGGCTGGGCTCAGGATGGGTGGGCCAATGTGTTTTCAGAGGGGATGCGCAACGTGTGGTGCGTAATCGGGACCATGCAGCGCAAATGAATGGAGAGCAGAAGTTTTTAGAGAGAACAGATTAAAGTTGGAGAAGGTAAAAGCAGCATCAACGAGACAAGGAACCACTACTGAGATGGATTGGCCAGGTACTTTTTGGCAGAGCTCTGGAAAAAGAAAGATATCGATGCATGACGGATTTTTGGAGCAACAGATGCTTTAGATTACATTCCCAGATCTTCTCGAGTTTGGACTAATTTCTTTTTTACTGAAACCACTCACAAAGTCCACTCAAGAACGCTGGAATGGGAAAACTTGGCTGAACTGGATTTTTCTTTGAGATTTGAGAAATAAAAACCAGTCTTCAAGAAGGCGAGTGAAGGTGCATCTTTGGAGCAACAGATGCTTTAGATTACATTCCAAGACCTTCTGGAGTTTGGACTAATTTTGTTTTACTGAAACCACTCTCCAGAGGCCACTGACGATCGCTGGAATGGGAAAACTGGGCTGAGCTGGATTTTTCTTTGAGTTTTAAAAAAGAAAACCGGCCCTGAAAAAGGCGAGAAGAAGGTTTCGAGTGTGGATGCTGTAACAGAGGTCCACCATGGGGAATATAGAGAGTGTGGACGGTCCGGGAGAGATGAAGCATCACTTGATGCCTTTAAAAGTTCCGATGCCTGACCCAGCAGAGCTGGAGGAACGGTTTGCTATAGTTTTGGTGAGTAGTCTAGAATGGAAACCCCTAATCCATTTCTTTTTTTCCAGTTCCTCTGAGTATACTTTCCGTGAAAAAAATAAACTGTGTCAATAGCATGCTCGGTGCAACAAGAGAGAATAAAAGATTATAAAGCGGTAGAGAAAAATGAAAACAGAAAATTAATAATAGTGCCGCCCAATGACAAGAATAGTATGTCCACACATTGCTGAACATACGATTGTCTACTATTTCTTTCTTGACAGTTTAAAACTTGACCACTTGACAAGCCAAATGGTGACAAAACAAATGCAGTTTGTCACATGGTCTTAATGTCAGAAGTCTCCACAGTTGATAAACATTTGTGACCTAAATAATAGGGGACTCTCACGATATAAAAGCCTCAATTTTCATACATAAGATTATAAGGAAGAACATCATTTATCCTGTGGGAAATTCTTGTGTCATTGGCATTGTCTGTACACCAAGAAAGAAAGATAATAACAGAAAAAAGTAAAAAAAAAATAAAAATACATGTAATACAGTGATAAGAAATAGTGTAACAAATAACAGTAAAACAATGACGTTGCTGTGACATATGCTGTATGATGCTGTCATACTACATGCTATGTGTTGCTTGACGGTTTAAAACTCAACAGAAAGCCAAAATGTGACAAAACAATTGCAGTTTGTCACATGGTCTAAATGTCAGGAGCCTCCACAGTTGCTAAACCTTTCTGTCCTAAATAAAAATAACAGTTCACCCTCTCTCTGAGATCTGGCTAGAGGCAGCTTTACTTCAAAACAAAACTCACAAATCATCTTAAAAGTTATCATAAAAGGCACAATACAAGTAACATACAACCTATAATCTCAGCTTAAGATTGTTTTAAGTCTCCAAAAAGCATGGGAAACATATAACTCATTGCAAAATTTCAGTATTTTCCCACTGCCTGTCACACACATAGAGCAGCATTTTCTGAATTCCCCTAAAACTCCTACGCATTAGAGGCTCTCGCCATGTCTTTATCTGTGTAGCCAGAGCTCACTGAGCTTTTTAGACCCCAGAAGGTGTTCCAGCAGTGTAACACACAAGCAGAACCGAGCAGCGAACATAAGTTCACGACTAAAGACAAGCCTACAAGTTTATTTGTAAGATGATGCACAAATGTTGACACCATAAGACATCTGGTAACTATCAAGCTAACTATTAGCATCACAGATGCTGGCTTCATTGTTGTGAATGAGCTGGAAGCATGCTTCTGTCCTGAGGCCTGTCCAATAACAGCTTTTATATCTCCTTTTCTTTCAAAGTGGAGCTCGATTTTACTTTATCACACCGTCAGGGTGTTCTGTTTCACTTAATGGGTTGCTTTTGTGGCATCATTATGGTCTCCTCCCTTTCTAATAAACAACAAAGTGACACTCCTTTTATGAGCTTTACAGTTCACAGTTAGGCATCATAATGTGGACAAAATATTATTGTTATGATTATACCGCAACACATTGCAATGATTTAAAATACATAGTGTAACTTTTCTGGAGTTAAGGAGGATTGAATTATTGTTTCAAAATGTCACTTCACTCCTTTATCCATGCAGACCGTGTATATATATGTCATAAAACCAGTACATTCACACACATATATCTATATAGATAGATAGATGTGTGTGTGTGTGTGTGTGTATATATATATATATATATTTATACATACATATATACATCTCATCTCCTGTTATATATATACATCTCATCTCATAATGGAATGGGATAAAGAGAAGTTGGAAACTATTCATGTGAGAATGAATGATGAGGAATTATATTTTTGGCAAACAAACCCACACAAACATCATGGAACAAATGTAACAGAAGGAATGAAAATGAATATGGGCCCTTTAAAAACTATTCGTTGTCTGTAATGGTTAGAGATTGTTGGGATCACGGCAACACTCCATTTGCATATTGGAGTGTTGTCCAGACTGGTATCACCATGGCGATTTGTAGACAATACATTGTTTAGCTGTACGTGTCATATATATAAAAGTATCAGCACCTTGAAGGTGATTATGAGGCAAATTTACACCAATAATTTTTTTCTCTCTAAGAACGGTGTTGGTTTTGAAGTTTTCTTGCGATTACAACCATCTTAATTGTTGTTTCCCTGACACTCCGTCAGCTTCTGTACCTCGACATCCTCTTTCCGCTCTGTCTGGGGTGGACTGTGGTTGGAAACACTGACCCATTCGCCGTGGAATAGAGGCTTTTCCATAGGCTACCCTTATCGGAGTTTGAAATTTGTGGAAAGAAACTCTTATCAGTCGCTACCATGTTGCTGGACCCTGCCCTGCGTCTTGTTTGGAGATAGAAACACTTCAAAGTCTTCTCTCAGGATGAGGCCTGCGCTCAGGAAAGCTTGCTGGCTCTCCTGGATCTTGATTAAAGTTCAGAGGTTCAATGATTTTAGTGTAGAGTAACATTGCAATATTTTAGGTTTGGTGATAGCTGTGATATTTGGAAAGTACACCCTCCCATATCTTCTGAGGATGTCTAATTTCATGCATTTTTTTGGAAAGTAGGCTTTTGGGTGTATACTTTCATTTTGTAATGTACTTGTTTATATTGTTTTATCAGGTCACTTTGCATTTTTCTTACTTTAAGTGCTCATGCACACAACAAACAGGTCTGATTTATGTATTGAAACCTCAGATCAGTATCAGGTGATCAGTACCACGCTAATTATTACATCCAGAGTGTATGAGGAAAAGCCTATATAATAGACTGGTTTGTATGTAATTATTATCCTGGTCTAAGTGGTCATCAGCAGTGGTGGCCTGCCAGACAGTGATGTCCTGATGCCTTCATCATCGCTAGTGGCCTGTTTGAGACTTGTAATGGGTGTGTGGAAGTGTGTGTGTGGTACCATTGTCTCTCCTCCCCCAGACGCTGCTCTCAGACGAAGAATGGCAGCGCGTTATGATGTCATGGTTGCTTTCTGTGCCAGCATAGTAATATCCATGTACTAATGACTTTAACAGGAGCCTAGCAGAGGCAGCATGTGTGTATGTGTGGGCATGTGCGGGGGAGTGTGCCGATGGATCCTGGTAGCAGATGAGGCCCCGGGGCTAAATTTGACCACTTCATGCGCGTCGCTAATAAAATGCTTGGTTCGGGCCTAACAGAGCAGATGTGCTGTCTGTATTGTTTCCCTAAAGTCAATCCTGCCCTTTGTACCGCTGGCTGGATTTTTATTTCTTTTTTTTTTTAATTACAAGTGGTCATGGCTCTTGCTCAGGTTTCCCAACAATTTGCTGTGAGTTTACCAGGCTGTAGGTTTGTCAGAATTCTACAGGGGTTGATAAGCTAGTTTATGTCACCCAGATAGATTTTCTATGTTAGCTTTGTTAGCCTCAACACTCATCCTTAAGTGCATCTCAGAGAATCCTTAAGAGAATCAGTCAAGAAATGTTGAGTGCCCGATTGCCAACTTGCCGACTAGATTTAGTGGCTTTTCGAACCCTGTTGGTGCTTAGAAACACTAAATAAGTATGAATGTGCATTATTTGTGACACAGTCTATCTAATGTAGTTGTGCACTGGAAATGCAAGGCTAGTGTAGATAACAGCTAATGGAAACTTATACTCCATCAATTAGCATTGCTACAATAATGACATACCTCAAACTGTGTCAAAGTCATAAGTAATCTTAAATAGACCTGTCTGTATGGTTATTAAAAGTTTGAGGCCTGGTAACTGTTGTTATAGTAGATTTATTTACTTTAAAAATAAATAAAGGAGCAAACACCAATCGATTAGAACTGGTGGAAACGATTCCTCTAAAAGGTGGGCAGCTCTGTTTAGTCAAACCCAAAAAAATAAGTGCTTCTTTCCAATTTCCTCCCATTGATCTTGGTGAAACGCTACCCTGATTAAACGCCGCGCCTGTGGAAGGTTGGAACAGGACACTCATAAGGGATACAGACTGGAACTCATTACGCCGTAGCTTACCATGTGTCTGGATCTGAAGTGGGGATTTAGCTTCTCGACTAAACTTCTCCATATGAGAGGCTGGAGGTGGTGGTACAGTTTCGCAGAGATGCAGCGATGGAGCATGAGTGTGTAGGAGTGAGTGTGTGTGTGTTTGCGTGTGTGATATCCTTTTTCAAAGTGGCCCTGCTTGACTGCACCGCGGCAGATTCCTGCGGTCTGCTCTCACTGAAGGCCACGGGAGAGCTTTAGAGAGGGAAAATTCCCTTTGAACTGGCTGTCTGCCACTGCTCTACGCCTTAATGACTTTACCAAAGCTTTTAGAAGTACACGTATCATAAAAGAGATTTTTTTTATATAACTCTGATTAACCTGTGGTGTTAATTTTGGGATTTCGTTTTTTCAGAGAGAGAAAGTGGCAAATCAGCAGGGTTAAAGCCAATCTCTTAGCGTGAACATACTCATAATAAAATATATATAAACTTTATTGTGCTTTTTTGTGATCAAACACAAATTTGCCAAGTTGAACTTTTCACTAATCAGTTGGTTATAGCTTATAAAGCTTGCCTAACACAAACAAACTAGAATGATTTTGAAATAAAAATGTTTTCATTGCATCAATTTAGCTGCACCCTCAGGGTGTGCCGTGCACTCCCTCGCAGAAATGTGCAATATTTTGGATACAGCATGTGCAATCTTTGTGTCTTTCTGGTAGAATGTGTCATTTTAGGGGTGAGATATTGCTGTGAGCAGTGTGCAGTTTGTCTGGTTGATTTTTGAAACCAGACAAACCCCCCACTTTCACACAGTATAGCAGTCGCGGTTTCACTCCGTCACGGATTTTCGAACCTCCCGCCTGTGAGTACAGCTGAATGTGACGTCGTGTGACACACGGTGGCAATCAGACGCCTGAACGGAATGAAGCTCCGCTGCTCAGCGCCGCCCCCAAACATAAACAACTAGCACGAGGACGAGGGGGCGTGGCGCACGAGGCCCGGACATCACAGTCAGCTGTTCTCAGAAACAGGAGGTTTGAAAGTAGCCAATCCAAGATCATTATTTATTTCTCCTTGCTGCTGATCATCTGCTGCCCTGTGATGCTCCAGTCCAGAATTTCCCCTCATTCTCGTGTTTTTCGTTTTGTTCTTCGTTAAAACCCTGTATTTTTATTACTGTTAATTTTCTTTTTTTTACTTAATTTATTGCTGTATTTACTCTGCTTATCCCAAAGAAAACGTGCATGCATGAATTACAGTGCAGTCTCCACAGGGGTAACATTGATATTTTACATTCTAGCACTGCTGGAGTTCAGTGTAAACTGTACAGTATAGATATGGGTTTACCTTTGCATTTTCTAATGAGTTTAATAGTTTTGGGAGCTTATTTGGGAGCTTACTTAGGGTTTACACTATAAAAATAGACATTTGAAGGCATTTTTTTTTACCACATCACAACACCAGGTTTTTTTTGCTATATGCGGGTGCTCTTGGAAAGTAACCCATGCAAAAAATGGGGGGCTACTGTATATATATCGAGGGTTTGGAGCACAAGAGGCATAAAAGACATTTTCAGAAGATGTCACTTACGCCCCTTGCGCTTTAAACCCTTGATATGTAGGATCTTTTATTCTATACTCTTTTATTCTATATGCTGCTTTTATGTGTGTTTGTCTTTGTGTGTGTGTGTGTGTGTGTGTATATCACTCTGGAATGCCTAGTTAAACACTGGGGGGGTGGGATGAAGTGACCCCCTCCGGCCTCTCCGCTTGTCCCCCTGACCCCTGAACATGGTGCTGGCGTCAGAGTGTTTGATAGACACCACTCAGCTTGAACTAATGCAGTCAAGCTGGGCGCACTGTTTATGAGACATTAAGGGCTAACTCTTTCTCTTCAGGGCTGGCCTGTGTTTGTGTGCCTGTGTCGTGTGTCTGGCCTCTGAGGGCCACAGTTCTAAAGAGATGGCAGGTGGGGATCAGCCTTTGTTTGTTTGTTATGCCACAAACTCGAGCCCTAGGAGGCAGCATCTGTCTCCCCAATAGCAGCGTCACATCGCCAGATTAGATCTGTGGATGCAGTCACTCTGCATCCTTTTGTGACGCGCACACAAACACACACACACGCATACATATGCACACACACACACACACACACACACACACACTGTTTACCTTTGAGTATGGAAGGTCTTTGAGAACGGCGCCATGCTAAGCTCAGGTGTTAAAAAGCTCTTTGGGTTTAACTGCATCTCTTAGTGAGGAGTCTGGTGCTTTTTAGCGTCTCCCTGGCTCACATATGTCTTACTGACAGTCACAGATGAGTGATTATTAGGGGTTTTAATGATGTGCATGTTTTTAGCCAAGGACTGATTAGATTTTTGATCAAATAAGACCCAAAAAAGATTTCTTATGAATTTCGATGTTGGGAATTTTCAGTGAAACATCATGTTCTTAGATCTGATAACATTAGATCGATCAACAGGAAATGATTGCAGAATACTGTATCTCTGAAGGCTTTCCATCTTGCAATGTTTTAACCTTATTTGTGATTATTTGTGATTAAATATGAAAGCCTGCTCTGTCTTTAGCAGATCAGTATCAGTAGTTAGCACATGCATAAAATGACCCAATAGTGGGAACACAGCTGCCCATCTCGTGGCAGACTAGGGCAAGAGGTCTCAAACTGAAGCTCAATACTTGCAGGTTGGAGATACATTGTTATTGATTATTGTTATTATAATTATAATTAACTCGTTAGAACATCGGGAATGTATAGTATATTTTTATTGTATTTTTTTCCAAAAACAGCACATATGTCCATGGTGTGATAGCAATGCACCATTTTCGAATAGGGGAAAGCTCACACACTCCCAACTTCAACTTTTGCTTTTTTACTAGAGTCTTTTACTAGAGTGTCTAGGTGTTTACTGGAGTGTTTATGTTAGGAATGTTCCTTCAAAAATAAAATTTCACTCATTAGAAAGAAAACCTGAGCCAGAAAAACTATCACAGAATTTAACCCAAAAGTGTTTTGGTTATTTGTAGTTCTTGGGGCATAAAACAAAGTATTTGTATTAGTGCTGACAGTGCTGAATGCCAGGCTGTATAACTCATTACTTACAAAGGTTTTAGTTACTTTTTGTGTCAAAAAAATGAAGAAGAGAAAGCTAGTGGGACTTTTTTGAGTGTACTGCTTTATCCTCACCTGTACTAAATGTTGTGTGGCGGAGTCTCATCAGCTTAAGCTCAAATAAACATTGCCCTGTAATTTCATCCGGTGGAAGAAGGGCCTTTTGTTGTTTTGTAGGAACCAAGATGTGTCTCGGTGTTGTTTTCTGCTTGCTTTCGTTACTTATATTTTAGGCTTATTTTAAAAGGGACCCCCCTGTATCACTCCTTTAGTTTGTACCCCTGCTGCGGCGTAAGAAGTGTAGCGCGGATGAGGAAGTGTTTCCGCACCTGCGTGTGTGTTAGTGTATGTGTGCGGTTGCAGCTGTGCTCAGGCTCTACTCCTGTGCGCTGGTTTCCTCCCGAGCACAATGGAGGCTCTGTCAGTGTGTTGTTTTAAAGGCCTGGGCCTCATCCCCTCCGAGCCCTTTGTGCTTCACTCCTTCACTCTGGCCTTTGCAGAAACCGCTGCTAAAGCTGCTGGAATTCCTCACGCCTGGTAGATAAAGGCATGCTGATTTACGTGTACGAGAGCAACCGCCCCTACTAGAGGGTGATCTGTTATGGCCAAATGATTGAGGTTTTCTTTGCTTCTGTGCCGTAATGTAGTGATGTAATCTGCAACGTCCTCTTTTTCTGTCCTTTCATTCTTCGTTTCCTCACTCTCTATCATTCTTTATCTCTGCTCTTCTGCTTTTTGCTGTATTCTGTGGTCAGTTCACATTGTGCCCAAAATCATATAATGTGTGCCCAAGGTCCTCCCGCCACTTCTTGTGCTCATCCTGTCTTGCGTCAGTCGGTGACCGGTGGGCTCCTCTCTGCACACTCTGTCTGCAGCAAGCTTCCTGTGGTTTTGTCTTTTTTCTTGCCTGTATACAACCATGCCGCCAGATAGAAAGCCTGAAAGCGTCTGTCTATTTGTTCATTTTTACCAGTAAAGGTTCCTATTTGACTAGAATGTAAGTCAAAGAATAAATGGTCAAGGACACATTGGCATAGATCCTACACATTTGTGATCTTTACAAAAGCAGGTCTTTAAAGAACCACCTATTATATAGTTAAGGAACAAAAACTAGTTATTTTAAGATAAGTTAAGTTAGAAGTTAGAATTCTTGTTTTGGTTCTATTTGTCACCTTTTGTTCTTCAGTGTGTAGCAGGAGTGTCAAATACAAAACTGTGAAAAGTGTTAAGTCTTATTCACACTATATTTAGTTTATGAAGATTTTGTTAATAAGCTTAATCTGAGTCAGATGCCTGGAGTTATTATTGTAAAAGTTGTTAGGTAAGTAGTTAATTTAAGGTAATTTCATTTGCATTTTTTATTGACAACTTTGAGTTTTAAATGTTTTGATACCAAAAATGGCATGTCGAGGATGAAAGGCTTAAATCAGGTAAAATACTATCCCCTGCAGTGCTGTGGCCCTCCAGGACTCGAGTCTCAGATTCCTTATCTAAATGATCTTTGTGCCCTGATACATCCTTTTCCACAGTACTTAAACAGGAGATTAAAAAGGTTGCTGAAAAAGAAAAGTATCCTGTGGCTTTTGTTTCTCTTTACTTCAGTAAGGACCTTGTGAATATTTTTGATTGTTTTTGAAAGGCTTTTATGCACCATATATGGAAAGAACAGCTGCACATATGTCATGCCGACTATGTTACTCATCAGTTGTTGCGTAGTGTGTATGTGCATTGTGATAACATTTTTGTACCTGCATTCCTGGCATGCTCTGCATTTGACCATCAAAACCCTTTGGCCTGCTTGTCTCCTGTGTGGCTGCTGGTGGAAGCAAAACAGGACATCCTCCTCTCCAGAACCTACCGCAGCTCCTGATTCATCACCAATTGTATTAATGCTCTGTTTACGTTTGATTCAGCGTGCTTCGCATTCTTTGAGCACAATCGCTCCGGTGACGTATGGAACAAACACATGTCCATAAATAAGCCCATTGACGGTTGGTCTGCTGCGGTATTTGAAAGTAACACCTTTTTAGCGCAGGAAAGTAATTTATGTGTTGCAGGCATCGCTAAAGGCCAGGTGAAAGGGAAGGGATGTCACCGTTTTAGGGGCAGTTTGATTTAAATCACATCTGGCACCCTTGTCATGACCTTAACCAGATGACATGCCTAAGAGCACGTCTCCCTAGGAAGCTTTCTTCAAAGCAGGCTCCGCTCTAGTGATAATGGCCTTCAAATTGAGCCTAGCATGCTTCTCTTCTCAGAGAGGAGTTGACCATGTCCTACATGCATGCATAAACAAGCAAGAGTCTTTTCTATGGAGGAAACGCTGTAATTGGTGTCTTTCCTTCCAAGGACATGAGAAAATAACTGTTATATGCTTGGTATGCATCCAGATTCAAATGCGTACCCACTGGTGAGGTAGTTCTTTGTCAGTGTTGTTTCACTTCTTGTTAATCAGAAGCAAGTTTATTTTCCGCTTCTCTGCCGTGATTTGACCAGCCTCGCTGGATGGAGCTGGTGAGAACTATCCTGCAGACTGGTTCATCTCCAAAGACAGAGTTTGCTAACCCAGTTGTTTGGTTGTTCAAAGTTTTGCTCTGCTAGATTGGGAGTGCATTTCTATTCCACAGCAGAAAAGATCTCAAAGAAATCCACAGGCTCTCAGTTACTACTGATATAAGGAGAGGAGAGCAGCAGAGACTGGCCTCTGGGACAAGTCTGCGGTCAAATCTGCGTGATATGAAGAAGATTTACTAGGTCCTTGTGTTCATGTTAATAATTTTCCCCATTGTGATTCTGGGGGGTTTCTGTGGGGGATTTCACGTGTCATTTCCCGGTAGGGTTTTCGTTTTGAGAGTAGTTGTACAGCTAAAAATGTTTGGGGTAATGAAGCTGAACCGAAAGGAGCTACAGGCATATAGACATTAGTTTCATCATCTCTAGCAAGGAGTGCGATCCCAAAATGTATCTTTATGCTTTACATAAAATGACTAATAGGAAAATTGATTCAGCCCTCCAACATTTTCATACATATTTACAGACCATAACACGTGTTTAGGAAAGGTGTGGATAAGAGCATTTGTTAACAGGTCTTTATGCTAATCTAAAATCTGTTTATAATATCAGTGTATTTTGGTAAAATGGGCAAAAGATACTTGAATCAATAGCAATTATTTGGACAGATGCTGGGAGTTAGTGGCTTAGGTCATTCATAAGCAAACTCTAATTGATTTTGCAACTCAGTTAAGAATGATTCTCTGGGTTTATCAGTCCACAGGCAGCTGACCTGAAACAAGAGAAACTATTTTTAGTTCAGCAAAGTCTTTGTTTACTTCTGCATGCTTCTGCATGTGAAATATGTTACTTACATCCTCAAAGCAACAATTTGGTGCATGCTCATGATTCAGAAGCTCACATTCTTGATTCAGAAGCTTGAAAGTTTAAAAGAAGTATACTAGAGTTGGTAACCTCTACATAGTGTTCCATAAAACGTTTATGCATGCATCGGTGCTTTAACTGTTCCAGTTCTTTGAGGAGGCAGAGTCCATGACCATAGGGTCATTTAGTAGAGATTAGCATGTGAGTGTGAACAAACTACATTCATTGATAGTTCTTCATGGAGATTGTTTGGTTGTCTTGCATAAACAAGGAGTAGTTGAGGGTGAGGGGGGTCCAGCCCACCAACACCTCAGGCCTTCCCCACTGCGTCTCCTCTCTGCAGGGGAGCTGTAGAAAGTTCTTCGTAGATGTCTCTGCTTTGTTGTGATTGCCTGGCTCGGGTTACGGAGCTGAAGCTGGGAGATCGGGTGTCAGTGCCGTGAAAGGAGTACATCTTTTTCTCACACTTCCACGTTCGATTTGGTGACCTGTCTGAGAAAGGTGGACATTTTAGCCCGGCATATCAAACAATCTGATTTGTCTCTTTTGTTGAGCGTATAAACAATGTATAGGTGTTTCTGGAAGCAGGATTTCTTGTTGAGCCAGGTAACTTTGAGCGGCTGAACGGGAGGAGTCCTGAGGGCCGAGTCTTCAGTTTCTGTTTAAGAAACCCTGCTTTTTGAAATATCCTCCAAGATCTAGTCCTTAGTGAAAGCAGGGTGAAGGAAGTCCACATGGTCATATGTAACTGATGTCATCTGGGGTTCCTCTTCTTCTTTCTTATATTGTGTGCAACCTCAAGGACCCATATAAAAGGAACAACAGATTTAGCTGAAGTTGATGACAGTTGTATTTGAGGCTGTATGTGGTTTCCTGGACCTTGGTCATTTCCAAGTCCATAATTCCCTCCGAGTCAGTAAGAGAATGAGATCCCCATGTGACCGGTGACGTTTCTTTAGGTAACTTCCCTACAAGGACCCAACTCAGAAAAAGTTCCCCTTTATTTTGTGACAATTTTCCCTATTGTTTATGATTTTGTTCATTGGTATCAGCAGTTGCAGAATGAGAGGCCATACTCCACCCTGGCCATACTTGTAAGAGATAAACATCCTTACTGACCACAGATCAGTTGGTCATCCCATGAGGCCGGAAGGATGTCCACTTAGAGCCTGGCTCTGTTGAATCAGTGCTGGGGGCCATTTGTTTTGAGCCATATCCAGACATCTTTGGCACATACAACACAACCCAGCCTCACTCGACAGCCTTCACTTTTCTCATTGAATGTGCCCAGAATATGCTGAGTAAAAATGTCCAATGAAAATACAGCCTGTCTGGGGCTGCTGGTTTTTCTTAATGCCACTATGGCTCTGATTTTGAAATAGGGAATATTCAAATGACTTTGTCATTACTGCATACTGTATGATACCTACGTGTCTTTTTCTTCAGTAGTTGACTTGAAAAATTGTCTTTAAAATTGTCTTTGCAAAAGTGAGTTCTAACATAAATGCTCTTCCACACAAAAAAGTCAAAGATAGTGAAAGATGAAAAGATGCTTCAGTCGTTAGTCAGTAAGCAGGATCTTGCGCTGTGGGTGTTCCAGACTAAGCGTCTTCCCTCCTGCTCAAGCCCCCTGTCCACTCTGCTGACAGAAGAGTGCATTCCTCCAGAGTCCTGTTTCTTCATTCACTGCCTGGGGGCCTTTTCAGTGGACACGAGCGGAGACGGTCAGATGTTGCAGGCTGGCCATGTGCGTCTGGAGCTCTACCGCACTAATGCTGTGGCACTTGGACATTTGCTAGAACCATTGAGAGGCTCTGAGATCCAGACAATACTGGAGCCAATTTTCAACCTTGCATTTTAAAAGGAAGAGGTGATAAGAGGTCATGTCTGCTGGGTCTGTACTGTGTGGATAAAATTTAATGTTGTGACTGATTTGCTTGGAATGAATGGGATCTAATATTCTTTCTTAAAGACTGCTAGAAAGGCCAGTATCATTTTCACTTGTTGATTCGACTTGATTCACTAAAGCACCCTCATGAACTCATTTGAGGTTTGATCAGGATGCTCCACATGCTGAGTAAAGAAACTGTGATTTCTCTAGATCTGATTTACATATTGAGGTCTTTTGTCATTGTACTACAAAGGCCGACATCATGATAAGGATTAACAAACGATATATTGCTCAGCCCTCCTATATGCATCAGTGGGGGTTTAGCAAACTCCTACATGGCTTGTTGATAATCTTTGAGTCTTTGTTTTAGAGTGAAGATGATTTGAGGGACTATTTGCATGAGTTGTAGATTTGGGAAGGCTTCAGAGGATTTTCTGTTGGATGTCTTCCAGCATCCGGAATTCATTCGTGGGAGCAGACACCCGGAGCAGCACATGGATGGCACCCAAACAAACTTTATTTGCGTTGTTTGTATTTTTTAAATGCAATGTGGGCTGCTCACTGACATGAACTCCTGCTGGCCTCTTACTGGACATAAGGCCAAATAAGGCCCAAAGAATGTGGCGTCCTAATTTAGAAGCATTATGTCTGGATCAGTGGCTTGTACTGGAAATGGGTGTGATGGTGTTGTGGTGTTACTGTATTCAGCTGCGACTGTGTAACTTACTTAAAACTGTTTTCTGTCATATGTTACCTATTCATAAATGCTTGTGTGTGTAAAGAGAGCATGGGAAACTTCCTGTTGCCCTTCCACTGTTTCTCATTCTCCTGCTAGTTTATTTGGGAAAGTCGGGCTGCGTTGCAAGTCATAAACGTGCTCCGCGTCATTAATTGGAAATCATTCCCTAATAGAAAGCATGCTGAGACAGAGCCCAGATTGGGTCCCCTGTTCTGCTTTCCATCGTGTACAGTGATCTTTTCTGGGCAGGGCTGTGCGTGACTAGGAGCTTTTCTCTTGATCCTGCTGCCTTTTTCTTGCTGGCTCTCTTTTCTCTCCATCTCCTGCAATCGGACACCCAGCAAGCACTTGAGCTACTGTTCTCCAACAAAGATCCCTGGTGTGTATGTGTGTGTGTGTGTGTGTGTGTGGTGATTTCCACTCACTCTGTGCCTATTTCTTTGAGGAACTGTTTGTCTCTTTCAATGCTTGGCCCCATTTCCTTTAACTGTACCTTCCAAGTGTGTCACAAGGCTTTCTTAGAGAGCACTGTAACCTTGACCCAGTGTAATCCTGGGAAACTGGAGGCAAGGAATCAAACATCACAATATCTCTGTGACTTGAATAACCTGTAGTACCACAATGTTTTGCAAGAGGATCAGAATACATACTACCCAGAGAGAAGTCAAAGAATTACATAAATTAATTAAAAATTATAATTTCAAGATAAATGTCTTTCTTTCTGTTATTACCCAGTAGCTGCCAACTGATGACAGACAGAGTACAAGCTCAAATAAACAAACATTACTCATTGCTGCCCTTTATGTGACTCAGTAAAAGTCTCCTACTTTCTTTAACTAGTATGAAATCAATACTAGTTGGAGGATATGCATCCACCTGGCATCTTGTTCGTTTCAATATAAACATTTGTTCGTGAAATCTAATAAATGGAACATATTGTTAGCAGATGGTTAGTTTGTATTTGTATTAAATAATCTTTACCTGATGGGTGTATGTGTGTGCACATTGTCACATAATCAAACTGATATCATTTGAACAAAAGGTAGCAAGGTGAAATAACCCTCTGCGAGTCAAAATCACTTAACCCACTTCAGTTTTACCAGATTTTGAACATGTAGAAGCTTGTTAGCAACTGACCTATATGTAGGTCATCTATAGAGGAGCATCCAAAGAAAGTGTGCTTCCAGCTTTTGTCCCTCTGTCCTGACCCACGACACTCCCACAACCCAGGCCCACTTGAACCCTGATAATGCTCTTTGCTTTCTTATATGGCCAAGATCTCACTGGTTGTGGAATGTGGGTCAACATCGTACAGTATGGTTAATAAGAAAGCACGTAGACATTGTCTTCAAAAATGAATACAGATTTACCAATAGAAGTTGTTAATACAGTGACAACAATAGGTTTTGTTATATAGTCCAACTCGGCAGTCTGTTTCAAAGCTTTTGATGCCACTTATTAACAACAGATGATCTGTCCTCATCTATTGTCAAGCTTTAGCTGTTTGCCAACAGGACTAGCTGTGGTTCTTTGTTGGACCAGCACAGTCCCTCCTTTCATGAACCGAGCTGAGATCAAACAGCAGAAGTGTGTTTTGTCCCCGTTGTGGCCAGTGTCACTCTATTGTGGAGCCAGAGAGCTTTTTTTAGGAGCCGATTTGGAGTTTTCCTTTTAATACTCTAATAAAGAAGTCTTAAATGTGGCCTCTTTAAACGGAAAGCCCTTTCATAAATCATCTCTCAGATGTGGGACTTTTTAAACCCCCCATCATAGCCAAAAAACAAGATTTGCTCTACTGCAGCAGAAGTCAAATTTGATTACTGAAATTAGATTATGAGCCGCCATTGAGTCCGACCTGGCTGAGAGTAGCACTGCCATGTTGACCTCCATGGACTCAGGCAAAACTTTATTCTATTTTCTAGTTTATTCATTTTCCGACTGACTGTATGTGGGTTTTTGTGAATATGAGGTCCGCAGATTCAATGCTTGTCACATGACTTCACTGGAAATATTTGTGTGTGTTGAAGGCCCTGTTCTTCAGTGGACATGAAGAATCTTTTAGCTTCTTCCAGCTGGAAGAACTTTTGAACCGTATACCACAGCTATCTAAAGTTCCACACGCCTCGCTTTGACTCCCACATGGTAACTTCCAGCACCATCAAAGCTTGATCAGATTGACGATAGTGTTGTGAATTGCCAGTAGTTTCCATCCGTTGTGACTGTCAGTCAGGTGAGATGATTTCAGCCCTGATATGATGTCTGTAATGTCCTGAATCAGCCCTGACATTCTCTTCGTATTTTGTTGTACCCTGTATTACAAGCCTAAAACTGTCAAGGACCTTTCTTTATATGCATGAGCAATGAATATGGGTTTGAAGCACTGAAGGTGCTGAAAGCCTGTTGTTTTTCTGTTCCACTTTGAGACCCGTTTTAGTCACTGTGAACTTTAGCTAATTGTTTTCCTTCAGGAAGCTCCCAGGCTCAGTATAAAACCTTCGCTGAACTAATGTTGCAAAAGCGAATCCTGGCCCTCGGGCCACTGCTTAATCTGCACATCCGAGCCAGAAAACGAAGCGAGGCTGGACTGATTCTACATCAGATAAAGAGCCTCCGTCTCTTATCTGCTCACCCTATTGCAGCCCTTGCATCAGGCCTCAGCTTAAACAGAGAAGAAGACCAGAACCTGGACTTTTACTCAACCCCATAATTCTTTTTCACGACCTCAAATGGACACTCAGTGGCAACCTGAGGGCAACAGACTTTTGTTCAGACTCGACTCTTAAATCAGCTCCACTGAGTCCATCTGTGGGGTCACCATGATTGATGTAACAGGTTTACTGTTTACCCAGAATTTTATTTTTACATGTGGCGTGTCTGATGCCCTCCAGTATTTCTCCAAACAACTTCTTGTGCTGTAGGAATCCCATTTGACAGAACAGTTAGTCTTTGTTGTTCTCAGACTGTTGTAGTATGAAAGCATTTGGAAGCTGTGAGCTCATCAATGAGTAGGCTGCTATTTGTGCTCTTTGTAAACTGGTGAAATGCAATGGACTGCAGAGAGTGGGAGGTACTCGCCTCATTGCTGACATTTCTCAAGGGGAAAGGGAGATACACACACACGCACACACACACACACATACACACACACACACACACCTCCGAGTGTGAGATCTTCCATGGCTTCAAATGAAGGAGAAAAAGTGGTCCCCTCTTGCAGGGAGGGGGTGGTCTGTGAGGAAATTTATTGCTGATTTGTAGCTTTTATAAACAGGACGCATTCCAGTTGTAGCGCCGGACATCTGGAATGCACGGCGGCACTTTCTTTAAGGGGGGATAGAAAAGTTTGGAAATGGAGTCTTTTCAGGAAGGGGTAGTGCGAGAGTTCTCCAGCGTCTTTACATGCAAGCAAGAGCCGAGCAACATTTTCCAGGGCCTCGTCTCTGACAGTTAATTTGCGGGGCCTCTTTAGCAGACATTACAAACTGGTCATTGCGCATGGTATGTCTGTGTGAGAGTGAAATGTGGTTTCCACCAAAATCGAATCACTACATGGTTGTTTTTGGCCAGCCACCCTGCTGTGTTTGACATTTGGCTTGGAGTGGAGTCGTCTGATTGACCAGCTTTTTGCGACCACACTTCAATCTTCAATTTATTTAGATGAATGCAAGGCAGCTAATTTTTCCCACGATTAAAGTGATTCATATAGGCTTGTGGAAAGAGGTAATAACTTTACAGTTGTAAACCATAAAAAGACCTCAAAAAGTCACCACTGGAACAATGCATTGTTAGCACAGTGTTGACGCTATTGCAGCTTTGTTAGCTGCTATTGGCCTTTTCAGTAGACTGTTGAGTTTTCTTTTCATTCCAGCATATGCTGTCCCAAATCAATGCTATGTAATATAACAGATAAATAAAATGTCCTTTTTAGAAAAAAAATGCAAAACTTGACTTAAGAAACATCAAAAATTGCAATGAAACAGAGCTTTCATAAAAATGTGTTACCCAGTGTAATTAATTCAGTTTGGGAAGAGACTATGTAGATAAATTCCTGAGTGTTGCAATATTTATCACAAAGACCTGAAATATCGCCATGTGCCTTTTACCTTTTACCACCCGACTTCTCTCAACTGTGGCATGTGGGGTCTGACGATAAGGTCGGTGTGTTCCGGGTGGGTGAGTTTGAATCCCATTGCCGGCTGAGAGGCTGTGGGTGCCGGAGCTCGGGGACAGATGTTGATAGGGGTGCGAATGACGCCTCCATAATAAACACCATTTGTTTTTTCACCCTTGAGTGATCTGTTACAGGTCAAGGCACTCTGTCTGCATCTCTTCCCCCCCTGCTTGCTCTTTTTTTACAAACAGCAAACAGTCTGAGACAGGCAGAAGTTAAGCATGCTTATAAAAAGAGCTTCTTGTGTTTGGTGTTCACATCACAAGCCATTAACAGTGGCAGAGATGACTTGTGCATACCATGTATCGACGGTCTTTTAGCCGTGGAATGTAGATGGGAGTGTCTCCCATTTGTTTTTCTTTATTTATGTTGTTTAATGCTTCATACTGAGGGCCAGTACTCATAAGGCTACATGACATGTACACAAACCTTTCCTGACAGCAGGCATAAACCAACATAAACATAAAGACTTCCAACAAGTGTTATTTTTTGAGTTGAAATATCATCAAAATCGATTAAAACAGCCTTCATGACAACAAACGCTTGTTAGAATAAGCCCATAAATGTTTATGTGGGTTTATATCATGAAGGATTTATTTGTCTGTCGTGAACTTTTATGAATACTGGCTTTAAGTAAAGTGTTACCAGATTTTCCTCTTTTTAAAAATGCATTCACAGTGTTTGTGAAATTTGGAGTTGGAAAAGAATGAAATGTCTTCTCATTATTATTAGAAGTTTGATTAGGTAGGTGGGTCTGTTTGGAAGAATATTTCTGAAAGTAATTCCATGCTATTTCAGGATTTTGATACTTTCACTATTGTTCCAAAAAGTGTAAACCAGTGAAAATATAGGGACACTCATTTGGAACTGTATGTATTCATTTGTCCTTCTTGTTGTGCCTGTTTTGGAGACATAGTTGTTCCCCTGCCAGTAAACCACAATAACCACCAAATGAAGTTATTGCTCTGAGCGATAGCTGTGTTGTTGTTGTGGAGATGAACAAGGCCTGCTTTGTTTCGCTCGTCTCTGATATGAACAGATCAGCTCAGCAGAGGACACTTCAGGACAGGCAGATGATGTCATATGGTAGGATGCTGCTCGACACCAGCGTAGGAAGTGACGACCCAGATTGGAGACGTGGGCCGCGCAGGTCCCGAGAGGCGAGATCGTCACCATGGTTGCAGAGGCAAGAGTGAACTTCCTGTGCTTCACTGATGCATGTCTGTTTTTTTAATGTGTTTCAGAGTTCGATGAACCTGCCCCCGGATAAAGCAAGACTCCTCCGCCAGTATGATAACGAGAAGAAGTGGGATCTCATCTGCGACCAGGTGTAATATTTCACTGTGACCTACATACACTATGGATGCACAATTTAAATTATATATTTTCTACATATAAAAACTACATGTGCAACCACATAGTTTATTACGCAGTAACAATCAATAGAAAATAATTTAGGGGTGTGTGTGTGGGGGTGTGTGCATGCACATGTATTACACCCAGCAGTGCTAAATGACTCAAAGTCAGTGCTGAGCTGAAAATAGTCCACCAGTTAAAACATATCCAGCCAAAGTTTCCTGTGGCCAGAAACTGACCACCTATGAGTGACTTAAAGGTGACTAACTCAAACAGCAGCATGAGAATAACTGAACTAATGGGTTCTAATGGAGTGGACACTAAGACACAGTTCCAGTAGGGCTGCTGTGTGTGATTCAATCTGTGCGACACACACACACACACACACACACACACACACCCATTCATCTGCATGGTATGTGGAGATGATGTTTAAACTAGGCTTGGGCATTTCAAGCAAAAATACTATTAGATATTTGCTGCAAACTAATAATATCTGAATATTAATTGAAAAATAGCTCAGATTTTGATAATTTAGTGATTAGTCAAATATTTTAACATTATGATCCATCCCTGATAACATTTAAAGTGGAAATGATGCCTCTGTGAATGGGAAAGTTGTAAATTCTGGTCTAACCACATCTACGTATGTTCATCTATGCTGTGTGACAGGAACGCTTTCAAGTGAAGAATCCCCCACACACATATATTCAGAAGCTGAGGGGCTTTTTAGACCCAGGAGTTACACGCAAGGTAAGGACAGACACCAGCTTTATGTTTAGCAAGTTTAAGTAAGTATGTTAAGTAGGATCATCAAAGTTAATGCGGTGAAATATCAATACCCCAATAATGTTTTTAAGAGTTTCGCTTGTTTGACTTTGAACCATCCGCAGCAGTGCAAATAATAAACTATCCCACTTTCATATGCAGCTTTTAAATGACTTTCAATAGGATACCTTGAAGGTATATACCCTCAGCAGAGGGCAGTGCTCTTGGGAGATCAATGAGCTGCAAACTAACAAAAGCAACAGAAAAGTGGAAGAGCCTCCCCTATAACAAGCTGTATAAGGATCAGAGGTCTACATTCTTGGAATCACAAACTATAGATGAATGATGTGTATGATCTATGCACTCATTGATGGTATATATAATATATATGTTACACTATATGGACAAAAGTATTGAGACACCTGACTATTACACTAACAGGGACTTCAATGACATTGCATTCAACTACATACACTTTAATATGGAGTTGCAGCTATAACTGCTTCCACTCTTCTTGGAAAACTTTCCACAAGATTTTGGAATGTTTTTGTGGGAATTTGTGCCCATTCATTCTGTAGAGCATTTACGAGAAGGTCTGGCTCACCAGTTCATCCCAAAGGTGCTGGATGGGGTTCAGGTCAGGGCTCCGTGTGGGCCAGTCAAGTTCTTCCACACTGAACTCATCCAACCATGTCTTTATGCTGCGTGCTTTGTGCACTGGGGCTCAGTCATGCTGGAATAGAAATGTTCGTCCACAAACTGCGTCCACAAAGTTGAAAGCATATACTTTTTTCCATATAGTGTATATACATGTATTGAGTGGAACACACAGGCACCATTGCTTCACCATTGCTGAAACTGCATTCATTTTCTTGTGCAGCTCATGTTAGGGCTGCATTTACGTGATGATGGTAGAGTTTTTGAGGGAATGAAGGTAATAAATACATTCTGATGATGCTTATTTTGTCCGTTCCCATAACTGTAATAAGATGCACTGCTTTTAACATAAAGCTGAATAAGTAAGACATTTATGATTAATCATGCTACAAAAAGAATGCGAATGAGGTCATATACAAAGCTAACAGTCTGTCTCAGCCAAATGACAGTCAGCGATGCAATTTGTTACAAACCAACCCATTTCTGACACAAGGTCTTGTTTTTCTGCTTTAATCATAACTGTGGGTCATTTCTCTCAACTCGTTTGGGCCACTGTGTGGAGATAACGACTGGCATTGTGTTCTTAACACGCAGTTTGTTTCTAACATTATCTGAATACAAGACTGTTGTTGTGGAAGGCTGTTGGACGTTTTGCATGAGAGTTTTTTTTTTTCTGGTAAAGTGATAAAAATCTGCTCTTTCTCCCTCCGCAGAAATTCCGCAGGCGGGTTCAGGAATCCACCAAAGTTCTGAGAGAACTGGAGATATCGCTGAGGACCAATCATATCGGGTGACTTATTGTCTCTCTCTCTCTCTTCTCTCTTTCTCGCTCCCTCTCTTTCCTCCTTTCTCCTCTCCCTATCTCCTGATCTCCTAAACCTTTCTCTCCATCTCGGGCTGTAGTTGATGGTTGATAAGAGCAAGCTTTCTCACTGTCCTTTCAATCTATAGCAGCACCTCAGGCATCCGCAATACAGTTTCTGGTAATTATCCAGCCCCACTACAGCATCATATGGTTAATCCCAAGAGATTAAAAGTGGTACAGAGAATAAAAAGAAAAAACTGTAATCGATATAATGGTTCCTTTAACAATGTTTTGGTTCCTTTTGTGGATTCAGAGTGATTTGATATGAAATAATTAACTGTAGAAAAACTTGCAGACTCTTTTGTATTCACACTGGTGGTAATAGGAACTTGGAACCTTAATGTCTACAACAAAATATTCATTTCCAATCCAAAATAACTAGCAAAGCATGTGCTTATATCAGCAGTAAATAAATGTTAAATCCAAATTAAACACAAGCAAATAAGTCTGTCACGGGGGCCGGACCTAGCCGGCTCCTGTGATTTACCTCTGTGTACAGACCAGGCTGGGAAGCAGGCATCCAT
>JBBPDB010000134.1:4487678-4534795 GCA_037974465.1 Brachypetersius altus
TGTGTGTGTGTGTGTGTGTGTGCACGGCTCAGGTTGGATTTTGAAGGGCTGGACAATGGGGAGGATGGTTCTCTGGACAAGGCGAAGTCCTGGAGCAGGTCCATCGAGGATCTGCACCAGAACGGCTTCGGGACGCTGGTGCGCTCAATGCGCCACTCTGTCCCGCGGTAGGTAACCCGGGTTCTGTAGTTGGGGATACGCCAGCACCTTCTTTTGTGCAACCCTTCCACCTCACTGCTTAAAAAATGCCTTGTATCTGCTTGTCTCACCTGGTAAAGCCTCTCAAGAAACAGACACTATATACGCTCTGTGAGAACAATAAATGTGTGGTATTTCTGCTCTTGTTTCTATATATATAATGTTATTGACAGGAAGTTTCCACCTTAAAGATGTATTACACTAGATGCACTTCACTATTATATACTGATCAGCCATTACATCAATAACATACACCTAGTATTGTGTTGATCTCCCTTGTGTTGCCAAAACAGTGCTAATATGTCAAGGCACAGGACCTCTGATGGTGTGCAGTGGTGTCTGGCACCAAGAATTTGTAGCACAAGTCTATCAGTGAGTCTTGGGTGCCCATGACTAAGTACTCATCACTACTGGGAACACCCCACAAGACCTTCTGTTTTGAAGTTGCTCTCACCCACTTGTCTACCCAACACAATTTGGCCCTTTTCAAAGTCACTCAGATCCTTACACTGCCCAGCCTAAGAGCTGAGTGGTCTCTTACTGCCTTATACATCCCACCCCTTGATAGGTGCCACGTATTTTTTTCACCTTCCTGTGGTTTTAAGGCTATGGCTGATCGGTGTCTGTTCCAGTATTTTTAAATATTGGTCTTTTCAGTCCGTTTTTTTGCGCCATAGTTCCTCCTTTCATTTTCACAAACTTAGACAATATACACTTGAGTGCAGCTTCTTTGTACCTTTTCTGTACCTGTTTTCTGTTCTGTTCTTGATGTCACAGAACTGTTTTACCGCAGATTACACTATATACATAGATTACTTAAGTGTAGCCTAGTTGAGATTTCTTTTAAAAATGAAACCGTGTGAAGTGAAGCATGCGATTCACATATTGCTAACTGATGACTGATCGTCACAAGCGAACTAAAGACACCAAAAATACCTTGCCTGCCTGACTACCTTTGGGTTACAGCAGTATATTTGCACAAATTGTCACTCTGAAGTTGCTTTCGGCTGCACTGCGTGTAAGCAAAATGTACATCTTTGGCTCAGCACACAGGAAGCATGTGACATGCTGCTGTCAAGTTCACTGATAGCTTCTCCTTAGGCTGCAAAGCACGCAACAGGAACCACATTGTCTCACATGGTGTATGTGAGTATATGTGCATGTAAACCAGAGAGAGAGAGAGAGAGAGAGAGAGACGGTGTGGTGGCTGACATACTTTGCGAACGCACCACTCAAACCCAGATTCCGATATGTGGCTCCCTGAGCTAAAACCACACTTCCTAAGAACAGAATGGATGCAAATGTTGAATCTTTTTAATTTAGTGTGTGTGTGCTGTCGTTATAGGATTAAACCTTTTTGCTTTTTTCTAAATGCCCTAAACAGGTTTGTGTGAAGTTTCCTTGCAGAATTCAGACATCATGTCACACCTTGTTTTGTCTATTGCAGCTACAATTCGGCAGCAAACAGCAAGACCATAAAGAACTCTCGGCTAGTGAGTCAGAAGGATGATGTGCACGTGTGCATCATGTGTTTAAGAGCAATCATGAACTACCAGGTACTTCACACACTTACAAGAACATTTGCCAAAGCCTTGTAGGAGAAATGTTGTCCCCAACAGTCATCTCCCCCTAGTGGTTATATTGAAACACTCACACAAACTAAACCACGGGTCTACCATCCATACACTAATGCTCAGTTTACAGCCCCAGCAACGGTGTTCATTAAGGCAAAAGTCGAGAAATGTCGTAGGACAAATGGCCGCAATGTGCACTCTTTGGTCAGTTGTGTTTGTGGTTGCAATTTAGTGGGTTGGTGTCCCACAGCAGTTGTTCTAAGAAAGTCCTCAGGGACTCCCAGACAGTCCATAGTTCTACTCCAACCCAGCTCGCTACACAGGGAAATACAGGGCATCAAATAATGTGGATCATCTGGGGATCCCTGAGGACTGTTTTAAGAAGCACCATTTTTAACTTGTTCATCCCTGTTAGAACCATACCTTCTCAAAATTGTTCATTTAAAGGACAAAGAAAGACAACATACTTCATTTAAGGACGTAGCTCAGTGTAAAAGGCTTTGTTTTCCTGGGGATTTCAGACCTGTTCTGTTAGTCCATTTATCATTCAATTTACACAGCGTAAAGTGCAGCTGGTGCTTTTGAATAATGCTAAGCATGGGATTACATAACGTAATTATGGGCGCATTTACAAAGCGTATGAAGTGGACCATCACAAGACAGAGGTACCAAGTCTGTCATAGACTACCATTGAGTAGAAGGGAGTTCATTTGAGGGTTGATTGTGGCTTCTGGATTATGTTAAGATTGCATAATATAAACTTTGGTATGAGCACACTAGCCAGAAGTGTTTCTTATCATGTGCTGTGAACATCCAGTAAAAGTCAAAGATGTGGGTGTTTTAATGAATGTGTTAACAGTAGATTATTGTTTATTAATCAGACCATGCCAATTTATTTACCAAATATTTTTTAATGGAGCAACAACCACAACAACAACAAAAGCAATACATTGCAGTACATTGCAGTATTAATCATAGTGTTGTTGACTGTCCAAAAACCAAAATCCTGATCTGTTTGTTGCCAGCAGTCACATTTCCAATTCTCTTTTCCCTTGTTTAGTACGGTTTCAACATGGTCATGTCCCACCCTCATGCAGTCAATGAAATCGCCCTGAGTCTGAACAATAAGAACTCACGGTAAGTAAGGCACTTCCTTAACACCCTTTAGGACAAAGGCTGACTGAATTAGCTGCTAGGAGAATAAGGACATTAGTGCAATGGACCTGACTGACAGGTTTTACTCTTTACATTTTTCAGTTGCGCTTACTTTCGGCTCAGGATTAGCTTTGGAAGTGTATCTTCATAATGGAGACTTAGCTCTAACTGAAACTTAAAATTACCTCAATGCAAGAAAGCATCTCTCTGTAAGGTTTTATCATAAATGCTAACGTCACTGATGCCTCACAGCCAGGATGTGATAAGTTAGCAGATTCACCCACTCATGGCATGGATTCAGCCAGTCTTCATCTACATCTGGCCTGGATAGTAAAACCCCAACCCAGAGACTGGGGTTAGCGATCACCCCTTCGTCTCGTCTTACTGATTTTGAAAATTCTCAAACAATGAATACAAAGCGAGGCTTTTTTCCCCCGAAGGAGAGAGCCAGGACGGCGTAGGAGGATAATGTGTAGTCTGATGTATGACTGGTAATGTAAGTCCTCTCATTGTGGGGAGCCTGTGTGAACGCTCACGGCTGCTATTGTTTTGTTCGCAGGACAAAAGCGCTCGTCCTGGAGCTGCTGGCTGCTGTATGTCTGGTGCGAGGGGGCCATGAAATCATCCTCTCAGCATTTGATAACTTCAAAGAGGTACCTCCTCCTCAAGCACCTCAGACTGCCTTACCTGTCCAGGGTAGTCATATTATCAAAGCGCAGATCGTTGATGAGGGTATATTGTTACAGCTCATGTACCATGGCACATATCTTTTTTGCATCAAACAGGGTGGTGGGAAAGGTTACAATGTGGATGAATACACAAAATCTCAGGCCAGTCATTTCCTTTAACGCAGCAGATATAATGCACACTCAGCGCATGATAAGGATCAGAGTTTTGGTGGGAGAGAGTTGCCTGTAGCCCCCATACATTAAGAGGCTCTGGTTCAGCTTGCCCAGTAAATTAAATGCAATTACCCCGCGGTCTGCTCCGAACGCCCCAGAGAGCTAATCAACCCTGCAGACAAAACAATGCGGTACCAATTCTGTGAGAGACGGAGCCGTGCAGCGCAATGTGATACACGTAATACACAAAACCACCCAGCAACACAGTGCTGCACTTTACACCCATGAGCTTATTATACACTTCTGGTCAAAAGATTGAGGACAGTTATGAACATTTCTGAGCATGTTTTATTTAAATTGTTTGTAATAATTTAACGTAATTAAGACCAGGTTTAGGAACACAATACTAAGTGTTAACCTATATGTACAGAATGAATATCACAGTTAAACTATGCATGTATCCCTTCAGAAAACCCTCTGCAACTATACATGCTGCACAAATATCCTAGTAATATAAAAACAAGAGTACCGGATTAGAAACCAGATATCAAATAATTAAATAAATAAATAAAATAAAATAAAGATCATTTTATATTACTCATAACACGTCGAATGGTACAACATATATAGAGTAGAAAAAAAGCTAAAATGAAAACGTTTTTTTTATCTGCTTTAGGTAAAAAAATACAAACACATATATGAGAAATGTGTGTGTGACCATAAGATAGATTAGTGTGTTAAGCTTTTTTTTGCAGTTTTTGTCATTTTAATTTTTCTAGCCATTGTGGAGTGTTCTGCTTCCTTCAATATAAACATGACATGTATCAACATAAAAAAACATATTTGTTTATTTCATGCATTTAGTTTTTAAATGTAGATGTCAGAAAGCTTTAGACATAAATACACTTGTATATAAATATGAGAGTATTATTTAAATGCTTCAGATTAACTTTTCTGAAGAAGAATAAAACTGACATATGACTATATTCTCAGCTTAGTGCATAAAGGAATAGGATCTGATGCGATGCCTTCCATTTTTGCCTGTGTTTTTCTGAGTGCAGCATGTGGGAGGCTTTGGCTAGATCTCTCTGTTCCCTGTTTCTGGCTTTGAAAGGTCTCTTTTCCCATGAATATCTATAATTAAGCCCCTGATTTTCTCTGCTAATGGCCTGTGTTGACCTCTGTCTCAGCTCTGGGCTTGGGGCAGTCTGTAACCCGATAGTCTGATGTTTTTCGTATCAGGCCGCTGCTGGAAACCCAGACATGCTGCTTTATTTGTGTGCTTAACTGTGGGCGACAAATACTTTCAGTTTTTGATGTACATGTTTAAGAATTCTTGGTGAATTTCTGAGATTCCACACTGAAACACACTGATTTGTATCACTTCAATGAGCTCCTAAATAAAAACACATTATCTGATTTGGTGCATCTAATAGTAATCAGTATTTATGTTTACACTGAAGGTGTGCAAGGAAAAGCATCGCTTTGAAAAACTGATGGACTACTTCCGGTGTGAAGATGGAAACATTGACTTCATGGTAGGAGGAAAGCTTAAGAATGGCTTCTTGAGACATTTCTACCGTATTCATCTCTGAAACCTGGTACATGTTCTGTCGTGTTCTGTCTGTCTGTCTGTATCTCAGGTGGCATGTATGCAGTTCATCAATATTGTGGTCCATTCTGTGGAGGACATGAACTTCAGAGTTCATTTGCAATTTGAATTCACTAAACTGGGTCTGGATGATTTCCTAGAGGTAGGGGTCAAAGCTCTAAACTCATTTCGGTAGACATATCACAGTCAAAAACAAATGATATCTGAGAATGTAAGCAGTCCTAAAAGCAGATAAGAGAACCCAATTGAATAAAAATATTGTACTTGGCCACTTATTTATTGAGAAAAATAATCAGTCAGTGGCGGATATGTGTGAAAACAGTCCCAAATCATGATGAGTAAAGTAAAAGTAAAGTGAACACAGTGGAAACAGCACTTCTCTGCATTTAACCCATTCACCAAGTGAAGCAGGGGGCAGCCAGGAACACAGCAGGTGGTACTGCCAGCAGTTCTGAGATTCGAAACCACGGCTTTCTAACCACTAGGCCACTAGCTGATACTACCACCACCACGTTCACAGATAGGTTCTCATGCAGGAATGTATATACTTTCCACTGCTCATTTAAACCAAGGAATATTTTGGTCTCATCCATCCACAAAACAGCCCTCTGGCTTGTCCACGTAAACTCAAGATGGGTAACGGTATTCTTTTTGGAGAGCAGCACCACTTTCGCTTTGCAACTCCATTGTTGTTTGGTGTTGTCTTGAAGATGGACTCGTGAACATTAATGGTAGCCAATGTGAGAGAGGCTTTTAGTTACTCCGAAGTCACCCTGTGTTCCTCTGTGACCTCACAGACTAATAAACGCTTCGCTTTTGGAGTGATCTTTGTTGGTCGACCGCTCCTGGGGAGAAAACAGTGATCCTGAATTTCCAGTTTGTACACAATCTGTCTGACTGTGGAGTCCAAACTCTTCAGAGATGGTTTTCTGACCTATTCCAGCCTGATTGGCACCACCTATTCCAGTCTCCTTTGTCTGGGCCAAACAATGTCTGATGATCAGACTTTGAAAGATCCCTGTTCTTTAAATAAAACAGGGCACCCACACATACCTAATTTTCTCATTCATAGAATAGTAAGCAGTAATTTAATTGATTGAAAACTCTACTTTCAACTCAAAAATAGCTATGTAATATTAGATCATTTTCCATAATCACTGAAGGACCAAGTATAATATGTCTGTCTCATTTGTTTAATTGGGTTTTCTTTATGTATTTATACGTATTTGTAACTTGTTAGTGAAAGCCTGTTGATGTTATAGATGATAATTATGCAAAAAGATAGACAATTAAAAAAGGTTCGCAAACTTTCAAGCACCCCTGTTTGGTCTTTTGAACAGTACAGTCATCCTGTACTGGTATCCTGTCATTTTCCAAACTTTATACATATGTTAGCACTTCTCTATCTGTACTTTCAGAGTTATATACAAGCACAATTTATAACCGTTTGCTCCCTGTCCTAACAGAAGTCAAAACACACAGAAAGCGATAAGCTGTCAGTGCAGATTCAGGCCTACTTGGACAATGTGTTTGATGTGGGAGGATTGCTGGAGGACGCAGAGACCAAGAATGCGGCTCTGGAAAAAGTGGAGGAGCTGGAAGACCAATTGTCACACGTAAGAACTGGCACATATAATAACAATACACTACTGTATACTGTATATTTCAGCTGTATAAGATCAAAAGGATAAAGGCATTCTAATATGATGCTCGCACTCAATTTCAAAGAATGATTACAAAGTTGTTAAAATAATAAAAATAGATTTTAGAGAACGAGTAGAGCTGTAGGTGATTCCATAACTATTGACAATTGACACTGAAAAAGCAGTTATAAGAAAATAGGCAGATAACTTGATAGGAAATTGCTATGGGCAGATAAGCACAGTATATTTATATATTTATTATTTGTTGACATCTTGTTCTGAAAGCTGAATTAAGCATCTAAACTGCAGTATTATAATTATAATTGTGATGAAGTAAAATGACAAAAACTCCCATGCAGTTCCAAGCTTGTGAATGGTGGTGTATGATACAGGTGTGTATTTACTCCCTTACGTTATTGAAGCTGCAGCTGTGCAGAATATGTAATGTGCAGTTGAACTGATTGAAGCTATTCGGTTCTCTTTACCAGCGTTTACTGCTGCCAGTGGAGTCCTGTTTTTATAGACTCTTTCGAAATAAGGATCTTTATTTTAAAAGTAGGATCTTAATTTTAAACTAAAGTAGTGTGAGGGTGGGGTTGGCATTATGTATCGTCTGTAATCAGCCTGAAAGAAGACTGTAAAGGCAGGCATGGAACAATCCCTTGGATTGTTGCTGCAGTCTAAGGCCCGGCAGTGGGCCTCTCTGCAGCTCTGAGATATGCTCGTAGCAAAGGTCACACACTGGCCAGAGAATCAGAACAAACTCTGTCTTTTCTAAGGCCAGAAAACATGGAGGGGGTAGAGGAGAAGAAAAGAGAGAGAGAGAAAGAAAAAGTATTAGAATTCCTCAGATGTTCCCTGACATGTCTTCTCGACTCGTCCACAACTGAATGTGGTCATTCTGCTGTGTCATACTGCTGGGTTTATCTAATGCTAATGGCCATAAATAGAGTGTGTGTGTGTGTGTGTGTGTGTGTGTGTGTGCATGAGAGAGAGAGAGAGAAGGAGAGAGAGAAAAAGAAAGAGAGATGCCCAGATTATTGCTTCCAGGATCGATACTTGGCTCACTCCTGTCTCTTTCTCTCTCTCCCCCCTTCTTATCCCTGTTGTCCTCGCTCTCCGCACTTATCCATGTTTTTCCCTTTCTATCTCTTCCTCTGCCTGGACCAGGTGACGGAGAAGCTTCTGGAAGTGGAGAATGAGACAATAATGAAGGTAGCAGAGTTGGAGAAGCAGCTATTACAGAAAGACAAGGACCTGACAACCATCAGGGTAGGGCTGTCTTCTCAACCCGCTCCTACACACCCCATCACCTCACCACTGATCTCTGTTTACACTGTAGGTTATAGTCATTTAGTGGCAGAAGCTTCCACTACAGCGCTGTTAGTACAGTCATGTCACAGGTCTGTGTAAAATGTAGATGCTCTACCAATATGTTTGATGTCTGAATTTGACTGATTTGTGCTGGAGCTACAAGGCTAATGTAGCAAACTGCTAATGAAAGAACCCTGTGCATAAATTCAGGCCCCTTAAAAGTCATCAGATGTGTCTGTGTTTGGGTTGTCAAAAAATAGATTCTTAGATACTAATCGATACTACATTTAGTATCGAGTTCAATATCAATTTACACTGGTATCGATACTTAAATGCATCGTATCGATACCAATTTACACTGGTATCAATAGAATTTTGTAATGCCGGTTCACAAAAATAGCCCACAGGTTACAACAATTTTTAACAGGCATTGCAGCGGGCAGCCCCTCCCCTGGCTACTTGGAGGACCCCGTGTTTACAAAGCAGGCCCCGTAACTCCGCAGGGGAACAACTGAGCGCTGCGAAATTTAACACAAACTCTGAGCTAGTGTTGCTTTCTCAACCAAAATTAAGACTAAATATCGTCGTCAACAAACAAAAACGAGACGAGATAAATATATAGAGTTGTCAATTCAAATCAGAGCGTGTTCCATGTCTGGAATGGATGTACAGTATTCTTGAGTCTTTAACAATAATATAATAATAAGATAACTGTGTTTGATTTGTGAAATAGTTTTGATTAAAAGAAATTTTAAATTTTGTCTATTTTACTATTTAATATACTTATACTATATTGACTGGGTTAAATAGAATTGCATCACCAAAAAAGAAACTAAATAACTTTAAATTACTAAATCTAGTCGAAAATAGTTGTGGATAAGTCTGACTAAAATAAGACTAAAATGCTCAGACTGAAACTTGTCTAGACTAATAATAATAATAATACATTTCATTAATAAAGCACTTTTCAAAATACCCAAAGACGCTGTACAAGTTTGAGTAGACAAAGAAAACGGAGTATTTTGTTTGTCTACCCACACTTGAATTCTTTTGTTTAAAAAGTTGTGTTTGTTTTTTCTCCCCCTGTAGTATCAAAATAGTATCGAGTACCGAGTACCATCCTTAGTATCGGTATCGAGTTTGAAATTTCAGTATCGTGGCAAGCCTAGTCTGCATTTTGGTAGGTTTTATTTTGTTATGTTTAAGGAATTAAGATTCACTGACAGGATTTACTGTCCGAAAAATTTGCACACATATTCAACCCCTATCGTCTAGAGGCCTACTGGACGTTTACACACATGATAAGACATGGACCTAATTGGCTTAAAACTGAACTCCACCTGTCAATCATTCTGAATAAAAGACACCCTTAACTTAAGTACCACAACTTTGAATTTTAAGAAATTAATGAAAATGAAGACTACAGGCCATTCTAAGGAAGTTATAGATACAGTTATAAGCATGGACAAAATAGTAGAAGGCTACAAGATGAGATTCAAGTTACTGGTTGTTCCTGTAAGCACTGTTATATAAATTGTGAGGAAATCAAAGCTGCATCATATCACAGACCCAGGCACTGTTTAGACGAGGGCCATCATTCACTTTGAAGGAGCTCTGGCGTTTAGTGGGCTGAAACTAGAATAAAGGCGCTTTCAGTCAATAGCTCTGTGCAATTTGAGCTTTTTGGCCACATTTTAAATTCTATATGAAATTTGCATTGCACTGATAAAAGCAAAACTGTATTGTATGTTTCTATCTGGCATTACAGAATCAGAAAAGAGGGTTAGAACTCCTAGACACTTACATCTGTATGTCTTTTTTCCCCCCACACACACACATATACCTACAGGAAACATACGAGTCGACCAGCTCGCAGGTCCACACGCTCCGGCGGATGATCAAGGAGAAGGACGCTGCCTATCAGCGGCACACCAACATTGAGAAGCGGCTGCTAGAGCTGGAGCAGCAGGGCACCATCCGTCTTCGCAAGCAGCCTGACGGAGACATCGCCATTGAGGCATTGGGTGGAGGTGGAGGGGCTTCTGTTGTGTCTGCTTTTGGGGAGGTGATCTCAGGAAGTCCTAGCCTGATTGGGAGCGAGGGCCAGGGGCGCAGTTCTCCTTCTGCTGCTATTGTGGAACCTCCTGCTCCACCTCCACCACCACCTCCACCACCACCACCGCCACCCCTACCTTGTTCTGCAGGTAATGCAGCGTCCATTTGGGTGATTTGATGCTAAAATCAGGATCAATTAGAGTAATATTCCATAGAACCATAAAGAGGTGAAGATTTTCGTTGTTAGAATGGAATTCTAGTTTATGGGTGATTTGTTGATGAAATACAGTTTGCTGATAGCCAGAGAGATTCCAAGTCATCGCTCCCAGCTTCCAATACACCTGAACATTAAGAACATTGAATACCTGTTATAGAACTCGACACTAGGAGCAAGGATAGATGTGGACTGTCTTGTGGCCTCTCAAGACTTAAGTTGCAATACAGTGTATAGGTTTGGCACTCCCTTGTTTTCACGCTCATATTTAAGATTTTAAATGCTGACTTCAAATATTGTTCATCTACTGGCCTGGCAATGGAAATGAATCATAGAAATTAGGTTTAGTATCAATATTAAATAAAACAAATACGTTTAATTAGTACATTTATTTTAAATCAATTCTTAATTTCTCTGTTATTTTAGAATAAAGAGGAAATCTTTTTTATTTACATCTGCTCAGTGTCCTAATACAAATTGCTTGAAAAGCAGCACAGAATTGGCATATAAGAATGATCCTGTCTTCTTTTGAATTGATGTGTATGTCAGAAATGCTGCATTAGTTGGTCAACATAAGCATGCATAATTATGGTGACCAACTAATTACAGCATTTTTTGACATTTACATGCATAAGTCATAAACCATACATATGCATTAGTGGTGTCTTATGTCAACTGCACACCTGTATTTTGAACAATTGAGTGCAATAATAGATACAGCCCTAGGCCTGCTTTCTTATTGTTCCCTCAGAGTACAGCATAAGAATACATACTGTTGCATTTAAAGATCGATAAAGAGCTTTTCTAAGAGAGGGCTGTGTCCGGCCTTCAGGAAAGGGAAAAGCGTAGGGAGTTTCCTGCGGCTCAGGAGAGCAGACACACTCACTCGCTCTGCTGAGGAAACAGCTGCAGTGGCACCAGATTAATGTCAGTGTAACTCTGGCCTTGCTGCCTGATAATGAACTGTCGTGTCTGGCAGCGGTGTAGTAGACTCATGAGTGAAATACAGTCAGATCGAGTAAAAGTGTGACGTGTGTTTTACAGAAGAGTGCCCACCTCCCCCACCTCCTCCGCTTCCTGGAACATCACCGTCTGTCATCCTCAGCGTCGGCCTATCAGGTGAGCAGACAGACAGAACTCATATGTCCGGTAATCTGGGTGAAGTATGGTGGGCGCCCATTAATTTTTTTGGACACTTTGCCTCATTTATTATGCTGCTGGGTCAACCTCCATGTCCACACATGGCCATTTATACAAAAACAAAAACAGACACTCTCTCCCTCTTTCTCTGTTTTGTGCCTAGTACCACTGCTTCTAAGTGGTTCTACTGAAAATGTCACCGATGGACAGTTTAAGAGTCTTCTTATGGACAGTCCAGAGCTGAGACTGGCCTACAAATATGCAACCTTTTCATCACAAACTCGTCACAGGATGTAAAGCAAATATGTGGTTTACTTAATGAAAGATCTTTCATTGTTGATTCGTAGCCATCCGCATCAAGAAGCCCATAAAGACGAAGTTCCGTCTGCCCGTCTTCAACTGGACAGCACTGAAACCCAACCAGATCAACGGCACCGTCTTCAACGAGATCGATGATGAGCGAGTGCTGGAGGTGGGTCCACTTTGGCAAGAGTCTTTCGCTCCAGTTCCTTGTCTTCAAAACCATAGACCAGTCACGTCTATTACTCTTGCAGTCTTATTATTCAGTTATAAACCTTAAGACTTTAATAATCACTGTAAAAAAGTCACTGAATTGAATTGGAGTACATATTTTCCACATGACTAAATTCTGCAATGTATTTTTTAGATGTGGATATAGTTAACACCTTAAACTCTAGGCTTATTGTTCATTAATTTATTGGATTATTCGGTAGTTAATACGAGGCTAATATGCATTTTGTTTTATTATGAGAATGTAACCACATACAGTCCATTGTATTTGAAGAGGTTAAAAATCACTTTTATTGGATAATGCACTATATAGTTTCTGCAAATAAACTTTAATTATATATCAATTTTGACTGGTAGCCTGTGATGCTTGATAGTCTGCCAGATCGAATCTGACCACAATAAAGGATCGTGGTTATCTGACAGAGTGAGATATGTCAGACATGCAGGTGTGCTTTGTTGACTAAGCGTGTTTTGTGTTTGGAGCAGGAGCTGGATCTGGAGAAGTTTGAGGAGCTCTTTAAGACTAAAGCTCAGGGTCCCATGGTGGATCTGTCCTGTACGAAGAGCAAAGTCTCCAATAAGACCATAAACAAAGTCCAGCTGTTGGATGCAAATCGTTCCAAGAACCTGGCCATTACTCTGCGCAAAGCCAGCAAGAGCACAGAGGAGATCTGCAGAGCCATCCAGACGTGAGTAACACACACAACCAGCACTTACAGAGAGACAAAGGGGGGGCCTGGTTTGTAAAACCAAATTCTAAACTTTTTAATTGACCCTATTGATCCTATTCATCAGTGGTCAGTACAACACAGGAACACCAGTGGGCAGATATTATTTTGGTGGTGGATAATTCTCAACACAGCAGTTACACTGGCATGGTAGAGGCATGTTTGTGTGTATGTGTCATGCACAAGTGGACCGGACACAGCAGTGCTGCTAATATTTCCACTAGCCAGCAATGTTCAGGCAGCAACTGATCACTGAAGAATGACCACAGGATGAAAACCACGATCTATGCAAGATCACATATATGACTTAAATCAGTAACTTTCCTTCTGCAAGGTGGATCAACTGGTCTAATAGTGTGGTCAGTTAAGGGACAGTGTTGCTGTGCACACCACCCAGATAATACCTGTCCGAGGGTTTCAGTCCATAAATGAACAGAGTAAACACTGCAGAGCAACATGTGAATAAATAAATCGTTTAATTTGCCCTCATCTATCATCTATAAGGTGTAGATCATTCAATTGTATGTGTGTTTGTTTTGCTGGTTTCAGGTTTGACCTGAAGGCTCTGCCGGTGGACTTTGTGGAGTGTCTAATGCGCTTCCTGCCCACGGAGGCAGAGGTGAAGCTCCTGCGCCAGTATGAGAGGGAGCGCCGGCCTCTGGATCAGCTGGCGGAGGAAGACCGCTTCATGCTCCTGTTCAGCAAGATCGAGCGCCTCACGCAGAGGATGAGCATCATTACTTTTGTGGGAAATTTCACCGACAACGTCAGCATGCTGACCCCGGTGAGCAAGCCTGAAGTAAACTTTAGACATATTGTCATACTACTAGATTGTTTAGATGTCCATATACAATCGCATAATTGACTCCATAATGAAAAGGTTAGATTTCATTATGCCTCCAATGCCTAAAATGTTTCTGTTCCTGTTAAACAAGACTATTCAATAGTAATAATATCTCCGCTATATAATACAAACGTTATTGTCTGAACATTTTTATTTTTATTTATAATTTGAGTTTTAAATTCTGTCTGACTTTTTCAATAACCTAAAAGGTTGAAAATGCTTTTGTTACTTCAGCCAAGTCATCGCTAATTCAGTGGACGTACTTGATTTTACATAATATATCTTAATTCCGTAGCAACTCAATGCCATCATTGCTGCATCAGCCTCAGTGAAGTCCTCTCCAAAGCTAAGAAAAATGCTTGAGGTAGGAGATTTTATGCCAGAAACCTTAACCTTTATCTTTAACAATTTTCTGAGCTATTACTAAAAATATGTTATTTTAATATCATATACAGTAATAATACAGAAATGTGTTGCATCTCTGTGCCTTTGTGCAGATTATTCTGGCTCTCGGAAACTACATGAACAGTAGTAAAAGAGGATCTGTGTATGGTTTCAAGCTTCAGAGTTTGGATCTGGTATGGTTAATGAGACCTATAAAAAAGTTCTACTTCATGAAATATTTGGGAGACCTTTATACTTTAAAAATAATAGATAATATACTGTAACTGTAACCTCTTTATTTTTTAACTCTCTGTCTCTGTCCTGTTCATAAACTGCCAGCTCCTGGACACTAAATCTACAGACCGCAAGATGACGTTGCTTCACTACATCGCTCTGATAGTGAAGGAGAAGTACCCTGAACTCGCCAACTTCTACAATGAGTTGCATTTTGTGGACAAAGCTGCAGCAGGTAAGGGCTGCCTGAATAATATCACTGCATGAATAGACAGGTGACTAGCACGCTGACACTGACCATGATTATGATATCTGTGTGTGTGTGTGTGTGTGTGTGTGTAGTCTCTCTGGAGAACGTGCTGCTCGATGTGAAGGAGCTGGGTAAAGGCATGGAGCTGATCAGGAGAGAGTGCAGCCTGCATGATCACACAGTTTTAAAGAACTTCTTGCAGAGTAGTGACCCACAGCTGGACAAGCTGCAGAAGGATGCCAAGACTGCAGAGGTAATACCATATATCCAGCATATCACAGGAAGCACCTGACCATCCACGTGATTTAAACCAGCGGTCCCCAACCTTTATTTGGTCACGGACCGGTTTAATATCAGAAACTATGTTCACGGCCCGGCCTTTAAGGAGCGGCAGATAAATATACGCATTTATACAAATAAATGAAAACGGGGATATTTTAAAATATAATAATAGGGTATCTTTAAAATATAATAATAAACGTAAATCAAATGTGCACTCGTAGCTTTATTAACAGCATTTTCATAACAACGAGCCGACAACAACAGAACACGGTAACGTCCACAGTTTTTTTTCCTGTGCAGCCCGCGGACCGGGCTGCACAGGGTTTGGGGACCACTGATTTAAACGATAACTGGATTCATCAGACCAGACCCCATACTTCCACTGCTCTGTGGTCCAGATCTGATGCACACTAGAGATGGGACTGAAGAACCGGTCCTAGTTGAAAACTGGCTTCCGTTGGAATCGTGTGCCTCAGAGTATCCGGATTTATCAATGCTAGCATGTTTTTCAGACGGTTGTGCATGTGCTGGTAACTTGCAACAAGAAGGATACATGGCACTGACAAGATAAGTGGTCCAATGTAAGGCTTCACAAAGAAGCATGACAACAGTGTGTCTTCCAGTATTTACAAAATGATCATTTCAAATAAGGGTGGAAACACCAGCAATGTGTTGAAACATTGCAACATGGGCTACATTTCCAGCAATGACAGTGCCACTGCTGCCTAACTGAGCAGCATGTTCATTACTGAGGGTAAATAGCGTATGGTATAATAGCATTAGCACCCATGCAAAATCATGTAATTTAACAGAGGATATTCAATCTGTTGCTGTTTTTTGCTGAATAGCCTCTGTTGGCACAATCTGCAGAAAAAGGAAGTTCTCTGGGACTCATCTCTCTTTCTCTTAATGCGTGTACAGGAGACCTTCAACACTGTGGTTATGTACTTTGGCGAGAGCCTCAAGACCACTCCTCCGTCTGTCTTCTTCCCTGTGTTTGTGCGCTTTGTCAAGGCCTACAAGGTAAGTGTAACTTTAGTTCTGTCACAGTATCACAGCACATGTATCTTAATGGAACACAACATAAATATTGTAGTTAATCTGATATTTGTAATATAACTCATACAGTACATACGTTATACAGCTATAAGTGTGAGAAACTGAAATGTGGACTAACACACAGCCCAGCAGTTTGAGTGGTTATGAATTAATGGGTGTTTTCTCTAGTCAGTGTTATCATAAGTGTAGGCCCATTCAGGGTTGTCTTAAAGAATGGATGAATACAAGGGGGAGTGGAGGCTTGGGAAGGGGAGTTTGAGGTGAATAACAGGAAGAAGCAGCTGTGTTGAGTTTAAAGAACACTTGCTGTGTTTAGGCTGGGCCTGGGCCCTCTCAGCTCTGACCCGGACACACACACATGCACACGCCTCTTCCTCACATTGTCCTTCATTTGGATTTATGGTATTGTGAGAGGAAACAGTAATGCAGCCTCAGGGTCTGTGTTTGTGTGTGTGTGTGTGTGTGTATGTGCTTCCACATTAACAGTTCTTGGATTTTCTGGTTCTAAAATGGGTCACTTGCGATCTGTTTATGTCCCTTGCTTGTCTTAAGGTATATTTTTAGTGTTTCTCTTCTGCAACTACACTTTATTTGGGTGTTTCCCTATTTGTGTGTTTTTGCAGGATGCAGTTGAGGAGAATGAACAGAGGAAGAAGCAGGAGGAAGCGATGAGGGTGAAACTGCTTGCTCAGGAGGCCAAACAGCACGACCCCAAGGTATCACAGTCTGACCTTCAGAAACTCACAACACACCCAAGAATAAAAACACTCAAACAAAAGCACATCTCTCGGCGTGTGGGGCCAAGCAGTATTTACAGAAATGATCAGTGTGTTTCTATTTCTCGTCCTTGTTCCGTTTAGATCTACAAAAACGTGTGTTTGTGTGTGTGTCTGTATGTGTAATGTGATGAATGTAAGTGACCATGTCCCTCTCTTTCCTGGCTTGGATAATAGGGCGAGGCCTGTATCATTAAGTATTGTTAATTAATAGCAATTTTAATATGATAATGATCTTAATGCTACTGAAATGATCAAGCTTATTAATAAAACAGAACTATTCTGTACTACACAAGACACAGAGGCATTACTTTTCCTTGTGTTCTGAGGCGTTTTCCTCAAACCTAGACATCTCCCCACCCCCCCGCAGGTGCAGGCTCAGAAGAAAAGGCAGCAGCAGCATGAACTCATCGCTGAGTTGAGGCGCAGACAAGCCAAAGACCACCGTCCCGTTTACGAGGGCAAAGACGGCGCCATCGAGGACATTATCACAGGTGGGACACACAGGACTCAAAATACCTTTGCCATCACGGCCGGGACCAGGATCAGCGTGGTGGTCCTTTGCTCCTCACGATGGCAGTGTACCATCTGTTACGTTACTCAGTGCCCAGTCCAATTGGAAGTAGGCTAGACCGTGTGATTTAATAAAAAACACTCTCAGGGAACCTGCATCATTGAAGCCACATTTGTATTGGAAAGGGAAAGAAGTTTAAACTGTTATTTTGTGTCACTGCAGTCACTAGGGAAGCCCAAATTAATCCATATTAATGCTTTTGTTTTAATAGGTGTAAGCTTTTTTGTCCATGTTCCCTGACTCTAAATATGCATAATGATATTAACTGGGCATTGTCGCTATGAATGTGAAGAATTGTTCCTTTAAAGTTTACTAAAGAAGACTAATGCATATGGGTACTAGTGCTATTTCCCAAGCACAGATTAAGCCTATCTGACAGGAAACACAGGAAATTGTGATTCTCTGTTGTAAATTACATGAAGTTTTGCAGTATTGAACCAGCAGCATATAAACCAATTTCTTATTTAATCATACTAAGATAAATCTAATTTTCTAAGATAAAGATTTCTGGCTGCACTTTAATTCATGAAAAGCACCAGTCATTCAAAACAACCTATGTGTAGACATACATTACCAGTAGTTTGGACACACCTGCTTCTAGAAAAGTGTTTGTTCATTATTTACAATATTACGCATTTCAGACTAACAGGAACTGTGGAAGAGAACATATATAAAACATGTAGAATTTTTTCAGTCAGAAATACAGATCTGTTCAGACACTACGTCATCACAGCATTGGTGATTGGTTCAAATACATCATAAGGCCAGATGTTCCACTAATGAACTTTTTCCCACATAGTAATTGGTATGAAGAAAAGTAAGACCCTTACCCCCAAGTTGCTCCAGGGAGACTGCCCCCTGTAGGTAGGGAATGGAGGTCGCTTTGGATAAAAGCGTCTGATAAATGCCGTAAATGTACATCATTTCAAGCTTTTAGCTTATGGGTAACATAATTTACCCAGGTGTGTCCAAACCTCTGACGGTGTCCGTATCCCTAAATTTCTTAAATCTCTGAAGGTCTTAAGTCAGGGAAGGCACTTGTGCTGAAGGTGACTAGTCGTAACATTCTCTTTCTGCCCTCCCTCCCCTCCTCAGCGCTGAAGAGTGTGCCGTTCACCGCGCGCACGGCCAAGCGGGGCTCGCGCTTCTTCTGCGACACCAACCTGTATGATGAGTCCAACTGCTAGCTCCCCCCAAAAAATCTAGCCCTAACGCTGAAGGTTGTCCATTTCTCTTACGCAGCCCCCTCCTCAAAACCTGCATGCCCACGAGACACGTGCATGAACCTGTCGTTTCCTCCACAGAGCACCAGCACCACTTCTGTACTAACCTGGGGTTTATGTATGTATCAGAGAGTGCAGATCTGGGGTCAGCTGTTGCTTGCGTGCTATGCTGGACAGGCAAGACCTGATTCGAGATCAGCACAGGAATGCTGATACATCTGATACATGAGTGCAGGAATCCAGGTTGTGCATGGTCACCAATCTGGATTCTGGCATAAGGACTAGCTCAGCCATTTCACAGGGATAGCGGCAAACAGACATGTAATGAACAATAATTCAGAAATGTTTAGTCTTCTGCATCAAGACTTTTAGAAAATACCATCCTAGACCTCTTCTTAAAGCTATGGTTCGGCAAAAAATCTACTACACAGTTTCCATGGTACCCCAAACGTAGGCAACCATCCAAGACATGTATTAGCTGAAGACTTGGACTAGAGCGTCAGAAACCACGTAAGATTAAACCATTTGAGATGAAATAAGGGGGGATTCCACCCATTTTTGGTGATAGTCAGAACTGTAGAAATGCACATTGTCAAACCTTATTTAAAAAAATATTGTAGAACAGTATTTCAGGCATCAGACAGTATATTCATATGACATTTTATGTCATATTTTTCATGTGAGGAAGGTTTTAGGTGCAATAAGTGCTTCAGGCGCCTGCTTCCATTCACCAAATTTTTTTTAGAATGGTGCCTTTTGCATAAAACTTTGTGTTTTATCCTGGAAAATGTAATAACTTGACATGATTTGAGGTTTGCGTGACAGGAAATAATGGGGTTACAGGCTTCCACTACCTGTTGACATTGGGTGTAAGGTGGTAAAACTGTGTAAATAAGATTTTTGCCAAACTGTCTCTTATTCTATCTGTGGATGGAATGTCTGTTCATTGCTTAAGAATCTTATTTGGACCTCAAACAACCAGCGCAACAGTCACATTTGCCGTGTATCACACCTGAGGATTGGCATGTGGAGCAGTCCTTATGTTGTTATGAAGGTTTGTCTTCCTCTAACCTGCTAGTTTTATTCCTCCCTGGCTAATGGTTTCTCCTGCCTTCCCAGCAGAGCAGAGGATTGAGCTGAGTAGATATCGGCCTTTACTGAACGGAGGGTAAGAGGGGGAGCTTCGCTCCCATTTGCCATTCAGCCAACTGTGGAAGTGTAGCTGCTTCAGCTACTGCTGCTCTGCAAGAATCAACTGCTCTGCAGCTTGTGTTGAATATGTCTGTACCTGAGAAGGTCACTAGCTTTGCACATGCCTCAGTATTATCCTGTTGTCTTGCAGGACAGTTGTGTGCGCAAGTGTACAAGTATGTGTGCATATGAGCCAGTAGTAATGTGTGAAGTTTCTGGAGTACATCATTAGGTTAAAGATACATAATTCGTTTGGAACGAGCTACTAATGGGGGGGGCGGTTCTTTAATTTAACTTAATAAGGAAAGTCTACTGGGGTGAAGTTGTAGCACTGACTTGGAAAACGACTTGATAGGTGCCATTCAAAGGATGGTGAAAATGTGATCATGATATTTTACACTAGCAGGTTTTAAAATCACATCATAAACAGTTAACTGTTACAGAAAATCAAAATTGAGGTGAAATATTAAAATACTTAGACTTTGTTCACACTGCACAGCCCGAGTTAATTCTTACATTTTATTTTTTACACCAGACTAGAAAATTAGTTGACCAAAATCCAATTGATGTGGTCAGACTAAAGGCACATTTACTGTATGTATGAAATAATGTAAAAATCTAAATGAAAATGTAATTTCTGTTTAAGCTGGAATATGACAGATGACACTTTTTTGTCACATTTTGAGTCGTACACCCACATATGGTTTGAATCAGATTTGAAGCCACCTAAAACATTTTATTTGGTATTTCTGCCTTTCTATCAAACCAAATATTTTTTGTAAATGTGTGCACCTACACCAGAGTGCATCCTTTTACAGCCATTTTAGCCCTGTTTTTTTCTCAAAAGGGGTTAATAGTATTTCCTTCATTGTTTTCCTCAATGACGAACCATAAACCTGATGGAAAGTTTATAGAGCATTTGTTCAGCTAAGTCCTGTCCAAACTTTTGACTGGTATCATATGCATAATGTAAATATTAGGAAGAAATCATGGCAAAGCTCCTTGTTCTTTGTCACATCTTGTCTTTGTTGCATGGGATGCTGTGTGTGACCGCTGTGGCTAACCAGTCTGCCGTGTCTGCTCCGTGATGCAGCTCAGGACAGTGGCCTGCATGCAAAAGTGGTCAGCGGGGTCTGCAGAGGACTTCTGTGGGCACAGATTAGTGTTTTTAAGTGTCTTCACTCTTTTCGAAAGCCTCCTAAGACCTTGCTGACCACTTGATCTGTCCATTCGAATGTCCAGTATGTTGTTCTTGCTGTGTATTTGCTACAGTGTTTGCAATCCGCTTTGTCTCTGTTTCTGATCTGTTAGTTAGTTAAAGAAGTAGTGAGATGACATTTGTATATTTATAGGAGAAATTATAGAGCTATACATTTTCTAAGCAACTCACCACATCATACACTGAATCAGTGTAAAAATACACTAAATATACATTTATGATGGGAGGAATTATTTGTATGACTGTAGAGAATAAAAGCAATACATTTTATTTCAACATTTGAAAATAGCTTGATGAATGTTATTTAAAAATTTTTTATTTTAGCTCAGAAAAAAAAAAGTAGATTATAAGATGATTGTATTTCCCAAGAATCCTTTTTCATCTTTTAAAAAACAAAATAGCTTCAGAAAGGTCAGATAGCAGAAAACACTCATTTTGTACTCTGTAAAGGCTAATGTGGGTTTTTTGTTCTAGATGAGGTAGGATTTCTAGTTTTTTGTGGTCCTGTTTTTGTGGTCCTGTTCCCTGCTCTAACTCTCTCCCTTCCCCACTCACAGATCTCCGAAGCCAGCCCTTCCTGCGAGCTGACGCGGTGATCCGAAATGGGTGGAAGCGACCCTAAAAGACCCCTCACACACTCACCCTGTCCCAGCCTCCCCGCTTTGCCCTTGAAAGTGGCGCCTACCTGCAACTCTCAGTGACTGCGTATAGGCCTGGGACCGAACCACGATTTGAAACGGGTGTGGGGTGGGGACCCTTATTTATTAATGGAAAAGGGAAACCTTTCTGCCTGCTGCACTGGAGGCTCCTTCTCTCTCAACAGAACTATAAAAACACAGACAGTAAATGTTACCGCCCTTTCCTCATGCGCGCACACACGCATACACTCGCACACGCAACACAACCAAAAGAGCATGAGCGCACAGCCTCGATGGGGGAACAGGAAAAAGCGACTTCCCGGAATGGTGTGATCTGAGGAGAACGCACACTACCTTCCTAAATCTGAAGAGCCTGCCAGCACAGCGAAGGCCCAACAAACATGGCTTTCCTCACATTGTGCAATCAGAAGTACTGACAAAGAGACTGGCCAGAGGGAATGCCCTGATATTTGGGGCCTCTTACTCTCAGCTCCCCCCACTGCTGATTTTCTGCAGATAATTACTAGTGACAGCTAGTCCAAACCTGTTTTTTGTCTATTCTTAAAGTGCCTTTTTATCTGACAGTATTATTTGCTTAAATATTTAGCCAGATTTACCTAATTTTGTACTTTCTTTCCCTCATTTTGTATTATTTACTTCATTTTTGTAACATCTACTTAACCTGTAAATAGCCAAGTATCCAACAGTTGCAACAGTGCGATGCATTGTAGGTTTAAAGACTGTTGGGGGCTTGTTATACTGTAGTGGGTGCCTGTATGTGCCTTGTATTAAGAGCGTCCCCCAATTTTTTGTGTTAAAATGCAAGACTGCTAACATTTTATATTAAGCCGTTACTTCTGACTGTACATATTAATTTTAATGACTAGTAACTGTGCGCCTGGCTGTTGCTCATCGAAAGGCGGATGTACATGCAGGCTGGCAGGTCATATACTCGTTTTTTATTTGTGTTTTTTTTTTTTAATGAATGTCAAGACATACCAAAATTATGAAGACTACAGTGAAGTCAGTCATCGATAATGTATGTCATACAGTCTTAACATGAAGAGGGCCTACTGTGCCGAATACAGTACCATTTATGCCTTATGCTAAGGAGGTGCAGCGAAAATCAGATTGTGGTTTATTTATATACAGACTTTGACTGGTTTGGATGGTTCCGACTGTTCGGTTTTATTATTTGGGAACCCGTAAATGTTCTGAGGACGGCGGTTCCCCTTGCACTAGCCCTGGAGAAGCAAAACGATTGTAGGATCGTCATGAAAAGGGACACCACTATATTCGCACACTACATAACGCCTCTGTGTTTACGAGGAGGGAAAGGTATATGCAACACTAGGTCTTATGCCGTGGAATTGTTTTATACAGTCTCTTAAATTATGACATTTGTTTTATGGAAGAAGAAAACTGTACCATAAAAGGCTGAAGGCCATTCAAATACTGCACCAAATATACCAACATAAGCCATTCCAATTTATGAAAAGAAGCACAAATAAAGGCAGAATGTGTCTGATTGTGACTCCGGCTCTATCCATTTGCACATTTACGCAAAGAACTCAACAGGAGTTGCGTCACCACAAATGACATCACAGCAACATTAAGTTTTCCGTTTTACCTTCTCGTCCAACATGAGTGTCTGACCTCATAAATGCGCTACAGAATGGCACCAATTCCCACAGAAGCTCCAAAATCTTGTAGAAAGCCTTCCAAGAAAAGTGGAAGCTGTTATAGCTGTTAAAACTCGATATTAAACTCTATGTATTTGAATGCAGGGTGTATTCAAATACTCTATGTATTTGAATACACCCTGTTGGTGTAATGGTCTGGAGTCCCAATACTTTAGTCCATAATGTGTAGCTGCTGTTATACTTGTGTGACTGCCGGTGCAGCTGTAACATGAGAAAGACTGATTTAACATTAGACAAGCAGCACTTAACCAGAAATAAACGGACTATGAATCTGCATTTTCGTCCCATTCTTTAAAGTTCTTTTGAGTGTGGTCTTTAATCCTCTTCATTTTAAGTTATTTCTGAGACTCCAGCTTGGGAAATAGGCCACTGAACCAGAAACCACTTTCATTTTCTGTACACACCGATTTTTATTTCGTGGTTATAACAATATCCGTTTACTTTCTGTAGTTTATGAAGTTCTCCAGCAAAAAATAGTGAAACATTACTCTGTCTCTCCAAAAGAAGGGCTGAGCCACCATGCATTTCTACTATAAAAAGCAGTTTAATTATTCTGTATATATAAAAAGAAAGAAAAAGAAACAGAATTAAAACAAAAAAAAATCAACAGGAGTACTGAAATGTCGGTAAGGGTTGTGTGTAAGCGGTTTATGATTAAAAACAAAAAACTTTAGACTTCACTAAATTACGTCTCGACGGTGTAAAAGAAGCAGACGTGGAAGGTGCAGAACAGGACGGTGGGTGAACACTTAACGTTTCCATGTTTACATGCATTAGTCTGTGGCAGACATGGCTGTTTTTTTTTTTCACCTCTGAAAGAAGCAGCGGGGTCGAGCTGATCCTCCCTGTGGGGAAAAACGACAATGGCAGCACTAGCAGCGAGGCAGTGAGTCAGGACAGGAGTCCACAGACTCCCCACACACACACCCACACATACACACACATACACAGCATAATGCACTTTCAACTAGCCTTTAAAAAAAAACAAAAACGGCTCCACACTGTTAAGAAAAAGATGTTCTCGTTTAAGTGGTATGCAAAAGTTATCCCTCCTAATTCCACTGAATGAAAGAAGACGGTCAATTCCTTTTTTCTCCTTATGGTCCCTTTCCTCCTGGAAGACACAGCGTCAGGGGAGACATGAGCACTCAATAAATCCATCCATCCATCCATCCATCCATCCATCCATTTCTGCCCATCATTGCTTTGGACACCTCAACTGCTGACACACATGCAAACGCCACTGACACACACCCTGGAATCAGTGCTGGAATGCTCTCTCGTACCATAACTAACCACCTCCACACCATTATATCGCTCATCACTTCATTTATGACAATAAAAAACAACTCTTCAAACTGTTAAACCACTGAAGGAGTATATACTGTTGTGTGGTTTGCCTGTATCCCTGGCTATATTTTTTTTCCACGACATTTCCTTTAAAATGTTTATTATATATATGTAAATATATATAAAATTCATCTGTGCAAGGAAGAAGACAATCATAAGCCTAGTTCACGGTGTCTCCTCACTCCTTTTCTCTCTCTCTCTCTCTCTCTCCCTCTCTCACACACATACACACACACACACACACAGCCACATACACACACCTCTCCTCCAGCAGTACATATACATAGACTGAGACATTGACAAATCATAACAGCCCATCTCCGTTACTGGATCACTGGCAAAAGAAAAAAAAAACTTGGCTATTTCCTATTTGTATGGAACAAAGATTTCTACACAATTCATACAAAAGACAATCAAAATAGTTCCATAGCTGTTGCTGTTGTTGGCATCTCATTTAGCACAGAGGTAGAGGCTACATGGAGGGGAGAGAGAGAGGGGGTGTTGCTAGATGAGCAATGATAAAAAAAAAAATAAAAAAAAAAAAGTATAGAAAAATGTTTTCTTTTTTGATTGGAAGGATTTGTCAAAGAATAAAATATAATACTGCAATCACATACAAAAGTAGTCCTTCATTTTTTTTTTTTTGTTTTGTTTTTTTTTTTTTTTTACATTTTGTACAGTGTTCTCGCTCTCGTTGTTGCTTTTCTTTAGATGTGTAAAGGCATGGGCGGGGGTGGGACGGGGGCTCGGTCTGCGGGAGGGCATGATGTGGCTTCTACGCCAGCGGGTCGCCCATGTCCTCGTCCCCCGCGGACAGCAGCTCCTTCTTCTCGTCCGTGCTGGCCAGAGAGTTGCGGCTGTTGTGGGCGCCCATGTAGAGCGTGGCGTACACCGGGTTGGTGAAGTTAGTGGGCTGGGGGAGGAAGAGGGGCAGGAATTAGCAGACAGGAAGAGTTGGGATCAATCAGATTTAAGGCGCTTTACCACTGCCACAAGGGGCCGCACCGTACCATGGAAAAAAGTTTCTCCATCTCAAATCAAGCGACCCGTATCCAAGCTGTCACAGTGCTGCTTGCTGGCGGGGCCAAAAGTAGGCTGCAGCTGAGCTGACATGGCACTGCTTTTTGATTGGTCAAAATGTTGTCATGATGACGGACAGACTTGGAAAGAGGCCTTTTTTTGTCCATTCCAAAAAAATAACAATTGAGATACAATCTAACAACACAAAGCGTGATCATACTATCATAAGCGGACACAATGAGGAAAATAATTCAATTACACCCAAAAAAAAGTGCAGGAGATGGGCCCTTTAAAGAAATGTGTAATTGTTTTGAACACACAGTTCCAGTGCCTGTTTAAACACTAGAGGAGTGGGAACAGATGTTTGTGTCTGGGGTCAGAGTACCTTGTCTGGATCCAAAGCGAAGTCTGAGTCTAGTAGCTCTCCGGCATCGTCGTCTGGCTCTCCCTCATAAATCTTATATGCGGGGTTCCCAATCTCTACATTCATGGCGCCGTTGTGCATTCTCTGGTGCTGGAATCCTTTAGCACTGTGGACACACACACACACAGGGAGGACGCGTCATTCCCTGTCCCAGACACTGAGACGTACAGGTTGAACAGACAATCGAGGCACACGGAGGCCTATACCCAATTAACTTGCACAGTGGGCACCCCCAAAACATCATATCTCTCTTACTAGGGCTGGGCGATATAATATATTACAACTGTACATTTTCCAGGTACCAATCATACAGCCTGCTCAGAGTCACAAAGCCAGGGTAACAAACAAATACAAGATAGTGGAGATGCTATGGAATTGAGCTGTGAAGCAGGCTATTATAATTTAATGTTACAGTGAACCATCAAGCTTCTTAAGCTGTATGGCTCATTAAGAACTTTGCCACAACACATTATTTTAACAAACCCTGGTCACAGGGATGCATTTTGAAATTGTCAGCTGTACTGCCTCTGTGTGCAACCCAATCTGAGCAAAGCAAACAGTAAGGGGCACATAATACTCATTATTAATTTTAATTTGATATGTTTGGGGTTGTCATTTTTGTGTTTTTTTTTTAGAAGGCAATGCAGCAGGTACTGAAAGTAAGAACTTGTTCACTTATCGGAGCTCTGTGGAATCAAGACATGTTTTTAAATGTATTTAGAGGTTTAAAACTGAATCTTTATCACTGAATCTTTATCTCTGAATCAGAAAATCAAACCTGAGAAACTGGGCATTGCTAGACTTTGAATAAAATAGATTAAACACACAATATTGTTTTGCACTAAAATAAATATTAAATAAGGTTGATCTGGTTCAATATCGGATTATGTTTCCAATGCACAGATCAGCGTTCCGTTACTGTTAATCACGGCCCTATCCCCCAGCCCTAACTCCTACCATACACACATAAATACACACATATTCAGACACAAATCCACGTGCGAGCAAACCATCACATTTGAAGGAGCATCCAGTAGCTTTCGTACGGACGCCGCCACAGTGGGCGTGTCCACGCTGCTGGCTTAGAAAGCTGGATTTCCACAGGACACAACCCACTACAGTTCACACAAGCACAACGCAACTGTTCACTCACACTAACAAACACCTACATACGGACAAGTCTACAGAATGGGGAGGGGCTCAGACAGACAGAACACAGCCCACCGCCGCATCCTGCAACCAACCAGCCGATCTATTTTAGCTTCACTCAATAGATCCCTGTGTTCTAAACGTCATCTAGGCAGAAGCACGATAACAAAATGAAATAAAAACACGGCACAGGGACAGGCGGGAGAAAAATGGGGATGGGTTGATACACTGAGTGTGAAAGAAAAGGGAACGGGAGGAAGGGGAGGATGGAGAAATCGAGGTACAGATGGAAGATGGAAGCCTGCTGTTAGAGAGTTAAAGTTACCGCAAGCATCTGGAGTTGGGCTTGCCCCGCCTCATAGACCTGGAGACAGAGACACACAGTTACCCACACCACAGAGAGAGAGAGAGAGAGAGAGAGAGAGAGAGAGAGAGAGGGAGAAAGGGAGCGTGAAAGAGAGAGAGCGCGTGAGAGGGAGAGAGAAAGAGAGAGAGGGATAGAGAGAGTGTGAGAAAAAATCAAGGGAAACAAGGAAAACAGATAGAGAACAAGCGAGTGCAAGAGAAAAAATAATTATAATAGAGAATAATAGAGAAACAAACAAGATACAACTAGGGCCAAGAAAGAGAAAGAAAGGAGCGAACAAAAAGTGAGAGCAAGAAGACAGATATACAGATAGAGACTGACAGATAAAGAGAGAAACAGATAAATAGATAGATAAATAGAGATACAGACAGACAGACAGATAGACAGACAGATAGATAGATAAAGACAGACAAATGTATACAGATAGGTAGATAGACAGACAGATAGATATAGTGTGAAAATTGGGAGTTGAGATAAAGTAAAGGAGTGATGGGGGTTAAAGAGAGTGCTAAAAGAAAGCCTGAGTGTGGGGAGAGGGTGGGTGAGTAGAGGCTGATCAGTAAATAAAAGCAGTAAAATTGGGGGGATTATCAGTGAGAGACCCAGAACGGCCACGTCACTCAGCTGTAGACCTACATCTCCACTAAGAGAGCATTCACTCACCCTCGCATCCTCTTCTTATACCATAAGATGGCGCCAACCACCAGCAGCGCCAGTAAGAGCAGCAGCAGCACTGGAATGATCACAGAAGCAGCACCTGCACACAGAAGACACATTAGAGGCTTCAGAGACCACCGGCACTGACAGTGATGTTAAACATGCAGAGAGCCTCTTACTTCCAGACGAGTCTCCAGAATCCGCAGAATAGGCGGGTTTCTCGCACCGATAGCCTTGCCAGCCTAACGGACACCTACACACAGGAACAAACACCCTTTCACATATGTGCACTATAGAATTTGATGAGCTATTTGGGAATCTGTGCATGATCTGTGACTCAAGTTTTATGTGATTAACAGAAAAGAACCAGGTGATTATTTCATGACTAATGTTATCAATGCTGACAACCTAAATGCTCGACGCCATTAGTACACTGATTAACCACTGTGTGTGTGCAAGAGAGGTGAAGGGTGTGTTGATCTTACTTGCACTGAGGCAACGATGTGTGACGGTCTATAGAACAGTGTCCGTTAATGCAGAAGTCTTTGCAGGTGTAGCAGCTAGGCTGTAGTCCGCCATCACCACAGCTACAAGAAACAAATTCATAGAGGACCGTCACATTCTCAGCTGTTTATGTATATGTAGGATTGTCTTCTACAATGTTATTTCACATGGAGCAAAGAGTGGCTCGTACCTGCACAACACTCCTTCAGAATGCTGTGGCACACACTTGGCACCTCTACAGTACATGCACTTGTCTGCTTCACAGGTTGGGCCTTGGAACTGAGCCATGCAGCGACATTGCTTGGTCCCGTTGCTCATTTGCTGACATGTGCCTCCATTCTTACAGAAATCAACACAGTGTCCTGCACATCAGAGAACAAGGGACAGGATGGGAGGGGTTTAGGTGTGGCTCTATGCCGCAGGAATGATTGACATATGCTGCAGGATATGGGTGCTCTACAAAAGCATTAATGGCTATGGGTTTTCTGATCCTTAATCAGAATCAGAATCAAACGTCCAGTAATGTCTGTAATAATAATAAATGAAAAATAATAACAGCAACAACTTTAAATTGCTTTGGAGAAAGTAACAGTCGTAAAATATTATCTTTGAGTGATTTTCTTATTATTAGTGTTTAAGGAAAAAAAACACAAAGATTAAGAGCATTACTTAAAAAAATCTGAAATATGAAGCATTAACTTAAAATGGCTTAGGATACTGAGGCTGCTGTGAAAGTGACCATTCTGTCATACGTGAATTACATCTTGGGACCACTAGGCCACCAGCTGCCCAGATGTGTTTGAGACATGGGGGTGACACTCACTGTATTGGCACTGGTCTCCCAGGAAGCCATCGGCGCAGAGGCACATGGGCTGGTTGCCCTGGCTGACGGAACACGTGCCTCCGTTCTGGCAGTGATCTTTACATGTGTCCAAGTTACAGTTGGGTCCAGTGAAGCCTGTTGGGCACCGGCAGGTAGGAGCACCTAGAAAAGAGAAAGACAAGTGTTTCAGTGCAAACTATCACTATAGTAAACCACTGCTGCTGTGATCTTCCACAACTATGTCATTCATAATGGAGCACAAACACCAAAACAGCTTAATGATGGAGACTTCTAATATGTACCAGCACGTGAAGGGGTGCACGTTCCTCCATTCTTGCAGTAGTCTCTACACTGGTCAATCTCACACCTTTCTCCTCTGTAGCTGGTGGGACAGCGGCACTTGGGCTGACTCCGAGCATTCATGAAACACGATCCACCGTTCAGACACTGAACACTACAGGAGGGAGCTGAGCAGGGAGGTGGGGAGAAAAAAAAGTTTATGCTTTTATTGTTTCCTATTACAAGTCACATCTAGTAAAAGCATGCACTATTGCACAAATACTGTCCACACACTTAATTGAAAAAAGTTCCTTTTAAATAGTATGTTCTACTAGTTCCATAATTGTGACTTCATTTCATCTATTACATTTTGTCCATGTTTGTCTTTTTTGACATCGTAACTATTAATTATTAATTAACTGTTAATAACCGTAACTGTTAACTATTAACTATTTTAATTTTCTTTCAGATTCAATTTACATTTACAGCATTTTATCAGACGCTTTTATCCAAAGCGACTTCCATTCTCTAACTACAGGGGACAGTCTCCCTGGAGCAACTTGGGGTTAAGGGTCTTGCTCAGGGACCCAGTGGTGGTGCTGAAGGTAGGATTCGAACCCATGACCTCTTGGTCCGGAGGCAAGTATCCTACCCACTGAGCTACCTCCACCCCTCAATACTGTAAACCAATTATAAGCTTGCACAGTAAAACATACAGCTGAGACACAATATTTTAAAAACTTTGATTCTAGACAAACACTATCCATATGGCAGTCAGGAGTCACTGATTTGACAGCACTAAATAATAAATGTGTATGTGCATAAGTGCATATACATACATAGGGAGGAATCTAATCAGTTTCACTGAATGTAATTATGCAAATGTATATTATGCAAATGTAATTGCGTAATTCTATTTAAAAAGTACAGAAATATGCCAGGAGAACCTTGAAAGGCTGTTTTCTATATGTTGCTTAAGTATAGTCTTGGACTCAACCCTCTCACCTACATTTTCATCTAGATTGAAGCTTAATCAGGGTCTGGGAAACCAGCCCTATATGTCCAACTTTTCAATACTCTGAAAGGAACAATTCTTCTAAAGCCAGAGAAACCTGAGTGATCGCATCTAGATCTTTCAGCAGCAAAGAGAGGCACTTACTGACTGGAGTCTGAGTTGCTGGGGGCACCTCCACACAGGTGCCATTATCAGGCACACGGTCATTAGGGCACGTACAGACTGGACCACTGGGGCTGAGCAAACACAACCACTCGCACTTCTTCCTGTCACACGGGTTAGCCACTGTAACACACATACACAGAACAGTCTATAAGTAAGAACCCACTTTCCGAACATAAAGAACTATGTGCAGTCCTGGCACTCGAACAGAGACACAGACAGACAGACACTTACTCTCTGGCTGTTTGTAGCGGTGGTAGAGCACGATATCAGTGGCGTGGTTGATGCCAGTTGTGAGGTTTTCCATTGTACCCTTGCCGAATTTGTTAACACGGAATACGTAGTTGTTGATGTAGGTGACGCCGTAGATGTAATCCTCAAAGATGTCGATGCTGAATGGGTGAAGCAGCTCTACAGGACAGAAAGATGTGTCAATGTACTCTTATTATTATACCATGACCACTAAAACATGTTGCATATTTCTCTATGGTGTTCTAAACATTAACTATGAAACATATAACAGAAAAGAAAAGTTTGTGCATGAAGCGTGGGTACGGAACTGTTTTTAACGTTGGAGACGGCAATCACAGGGTCCGTGCCGTCCAGGCGTACACTGCCAATGATTGAGAGCTTAGTATCGGCCCAGTAGAGCCGTTCGTTGAAGTAGTCCACTGCTAGACCTGCACACAGAGGAAGAATACATTGGTTAATCTCTCTTTCTCACTCACACACCCCCACACCCACTATCTAGCCAGTCAACGCAACACAGACATTACAACATCTAGGAGACTCACCAGTGGGCCACTGCAGGTGCTCATGCACCAGTGTCTGCCTTAAAGTACCATCCATGGCCGCAGTCTCAATTTTGGGGTGATTGCCCCAGTCTGCCCAGTACATGGTCCTGATATGAAACAAAAATACTCCTTCTAGTTCTACTATTACGCACATTACTATTATTAAAATTATCGCACATCAGTAGAAAAAATTTAGGCACAATTTAAGGATCATGAACATTACTATGTAAAAGGCACCAATTCAAAACCATCGATTTCAGAAGTAAAATCACAAATAAACATTAGAATACAGGAAAAAACAAGTTTTGCTGATTTTTCAAAGGAGCTGATTATTTGTGAGTTTAAAAGAACACTGGTTTGGTTCCAGATTTCTCCTTAAGGCTTCCAGCTGTTGCTTGGACCATCAGCGGCTAATGATTTACTCTAATGAAGAGGACTGTGTCAATCCTACTTACTGTATTCATGTTATTGGTATATATTCTAATTCAAGTTTTAAGGGAAAATGTGCTGCATAATTACGAGGTAGTGCAAATACATAAAAAGGTAACGTTTTTTAGAAGAGCTTATAGACCATAAATCCAACAAATACTTCTCCATTAAATAGAAACATTTTCTGAAGCACCCAAAAAGTAATTTTTATTTCTTTGGAAGCAACATTCAATATTAGCCCGGTTAGCACGCTTGGTTTAGCAAACTGTTAAACAGCCAAGACACAATAGAATATTACAAAGTGATGAAGTGAAGCTGTTTTCTCCAGTGGTTGCGCAAACACAGTGTGTAGCTTTGCTTTCAAAGCTAGACGGCCAGAATAGAAATCCGATCAAAAACGACTTCATTCGTCTTAGACCAAACAAAGATTAGAAATGATATCTCACCCCCTGGGAGGATCCACCACAATAGCATAGGGCTCATCAATCATGCCGGAAATCAGGGTTTTCCTGTTCTGGCCGGATATTTGGGCCACCTCAATGACATCACGGCCCGAGTCTGTCCAGTACAGGTTCCCAGCAACCCAGTCCACTGCAATGCCTCTGGGGGTCTTCAGACCTGGAATCTGCACGAGAGAAGAGGACGTGTTTAGAATAGTGTGCAAAAGGACCCTGCTTTTTAAAAAAGGCCATTATTTTTCTTACATTAAAAGGTAAAGTTACAATGTTAGTGGGGTTTTATTTACCTGAAACAGAACTGATTTACACGATCATTTTTACCTCAAAACATTATCTTGTTACTGTGTTACTGTTCTCTTTTCTGATTTGGTTTTATATATTGTACCCTATATATTGTACCCTAATTAAATAAAAGAATAAATAAATAAACTTGTCGTGATCACGTACCTCGAGGTTGGTAACGGTTCCCTCGCTTTGCCTCTTGCTGCGGTGGGAGTTGGGTGAGGAGCCAGATGAGGGTGACAGGGAGGGCAGCTGGTAGGAGGAGATGCCGCTGGTGTGCCAGTTGGTCCAGAAGATGCGGTTGGTCTTGATGTGTAGGTCCATGGCGTCAATGCGGACGTTGGCATCACCCTGGAAAGTCTGTTCATACGCCCAGTTCGGCATCCCGGGGTCAAGGCTGCGGATTTCATTATCATCTGCGATGTAGAGCACTTTCCTGCTGTTCGCGGTGACATCTGACACACAGGATGTGAGAGAGTGAGAAGAATTAATATGCACAAAGACTGCCTCTTGCGCATCATGTTCTAATATAAATGTACCAGAAGATACCAGACACTAGTATTATTTTAGCGATCTTGGCAACACTAAATGTTGTTAAAAAAATTCAACACTTAAATACATTTATATATGCATAAAAATATCAACAGACCAGAAATGCAAGCACTCACCCTCAGTCTTGCAGGTGTCGTTGACCTTGATAAAGTGCTTGTGGCAGCTGCACTTGTACGAACCCTTGGTATTGTTGCAGATGTGAGAACATACACCAAACCGATTGCACTCGTTCTTGTCTGAAAAGACCAGATCCAATAAAATGAATACAACACTACATTGGTATTAACTCTGCAGTCAACTGCAGGTTTGTGTGGAGGTAGGAGGCCGTGTACCTTCGCAGTTGTTGAAGCCGTTGCTCTGGAAGCCTGGCTTGCAGGAGCAGAAGGAATCCGTCTTGTTGGTCACACAGTGAACCTCTTCTGTCTCTCCACACAGAGACTTATTACTTTTACAGTCTTTCAGCATGGTGTCTGCAAATGTGTGGAGACACACAAACCACTCAGACGATCAAATATCAATCCTGCAAGGCAACATTATTGCCACAACTTTGCTGCTTTAGTAGCATACTAGTATTAGGGGCTACTGATAAGTAAAAGAAACAATCTTCACATATAAGCATCGTTTTGCAAATCCCAAACTTTGTAACGTTTTTTTTTCCCTAACACTGACAACACCAGTCAAAATTCAGGCTTGAACTGTACTGCATTCCTGTTTTAGCTATACTGCATACTTTTGTTTATTTTTAGAGATAATAGCCTCTCATTATGTGTTACACTATCCCCAGACGGGGATCGTACCTAACCTTAGACTGGCTCAGCATTTCTGAACGACGAAAGGAAAGAAAGAAAAACGTAGTAGGACTAGGCTTGAACCCTGTCTACAAAACCAACCCTGTATGTCTAAAATTATGACAGCTGCTCAACCAGTGTTTCTTCAGAAATGTTCCCCTGTTTGATGCAGTTGCAGCGTAACAGCCTCTTACACCCCACTGCTGTAAGGATTTAATTGCACCATGCCACAAGAGGATTAGTGTTGAGTGATTAGTCCTGGTTCAGAGTTCTCCACAGCTCAGTGCGGGGGGGGCGGGTATTAAGTATGGTGACCTTAAGATTAATATGCAGTCTCAATCTACTAGCAATGTTTTTCAATGGAGAGTATAGAAGTCTACAATCTGAACCACAGAGAACAAACTGCATAAACAGAGCTATTAAAATAAGTGATTCAGTCACTGTATGAGTGTAAAATCACAGGCTAATAGACACTCACCCAGCTTGCAGCCGATCTCGTCAGAGCCATAGTCCTCACAGTCGTTGAAGAAGTTGCAGCGAAGGGTGGAGCTGATGCACTTGCCGTTGCTGCACTGGAACTGGTCCTTTCCACACTTGCTAACACGCTCATCTGTCCAAACACAGATTCCAATCTCAATTCTCAATTTCACCTAATCATTGAACTGGGGAAAATGTGGCTCGAGAAAGAGCAGCTCACCACAGTTGAGTTCGTCTGAATTATCCCCACAGTGGTTGAAACCATCACAGCGCTTGCTGCTTTGTAAACATACACGATTGTTCAGGCAGCGGAAGTTTCTGGTGGGTGGACACATAAAGGTTCCTGCAGGACAAAAGAAGATCTAGGCTGAGCTCAACCTCGACGATCGAATACGGCAAGTTGTTTGTTCAGTGCATAGTTCTGACTGGCCGTGCCCTGATGTCAACTGATAGCTTGTTACTGGTCTTGATCAACAGAATTACCTTTATTACCCTTTATTACAGACGTTTTAAAAGTGTAAAACTGATAGTTGTCATTTATTCAGCTGAAAATGGCAAAAAATGCTTTTTCGGTTTCGGCCGAATTTTTTTACGCGACTGGAACAGTGATGACACAATCAACAACAGCAACCGGTATGCGCCAGATTAGATTACAGTCAACATGTCTGCCGTGTGGGTGCTTTTCAATATATCTAAGGAAGACACACGGAAAGCAATATGACAAAAAAATTGCTATAATATTTTCTTTCGGTGTTTTGCTTTCAGTTTTCAGCCAAATGTTTCCTAATTTTCGGTTTCGGCCCAAAAACAATCATTTTGGTGCATGCCTAATTAAAACGACTGTTGACAAACTCATGAGGTCTGAATAGTATATTGAACCATGAAGAACACGTTTACTCTGCTTGTTTTGGGGGTTTTCAGATGTTTCCATCTCTGTGCTTCAGTGCAGCCTGATTACGAGTGAATAGTTTACAATGTTTCCTCAAAAGCCTTGTTTACAAGATCTATAAAAGCTATGACACTTCCAATCACTTGTGTCGTCACCCAATAGAAATAAAGATCAGGATTGCGGACAGACATGGAAATGACAACCCTAGTTTTGGCTAGTAGTTCATTAAAAAAATTCTTTACTCACGGCATTGCTCCGGGTTCTCATCCGAGTTATCCCCACAGTCATCTTCGCCATCACACCTCCAGGCCAGAGGTTTACACAGAGTGTTATTACACTGAAACTCGTCACTGGGACAGAGACGCGTTGCTGAGGGAGGAAACCAGCATTAAGATTAAGGGCAAGTTACCTTTATACTACACTCATTTTTAAGCTTGTTGAAACCTGTCAACTGAGAACTGGTAGATATGGAATGGGGATGTAATTACATGACAATCAGCAAAGCACTACATCATGACAAGTACTGAAGTCAGTTTCATTTTCAAACATAAAACTACATCAGTTGATATTTTTGGCTTTTGAATAAAATGTTTTTACAGGCTGAGCCTGAATATCAAGATAATCATTAGTTAAGCATACAACTAATGTTTGTTACATTGTTTTTATTATTTTCTACAGATTAATATTGAAAACAAACAAAATTATGAAGGAACACAAGGAATTATGCAGTAAACAAAACCAGAATATGTTTTTAATAAGGTAATGATGGAGTGTTTTTTTTTTACTTAGTTTAGTGGTTCTTGCCATAATGTGGAGGTGAACCGTAGTTGAATATAGGATCACTAACTGTGGACCAACCCAACCGTCACAACTGATGATCCCAAACACAGTAAGAAGGAAGAAATTCCACATCAAGAAATTCCACTAATGAACTCTTGATGAAGAACTCCTGTTAAATAAACACCATTCCAGGCTGATTCCTCATAAACCTGATTGAAAAAATGCAGTGTGTGCAAACCTGTCATCAGAGCAATCTGTGATGTTTTTAATCTTAATCTACAATGTAGCCAATAAAAAACAGAGGAAATCATTGAATGAGGAGCTGTGTCCAAACTTTTACTGGTAGTGTAGGTGTACTCTCATAAAACACTCACCTGCAACGTTACACCTCTCCTCATCACTGCCGTCCATGCAGTCAGCATCAGCATCACAGCGCCAGCGCAGGGGGATGCAGTGGCCGTTCTTACACTGAAACTGGTCTCCATCACACTTCAAATCACAGCCATACTGTACACAGACACACAAATACACTTCTTTACCAGACCAGCATCCTCTGCATTCCTAACTAAGCAACTGGAACAACATTCAATGCACATTTTAAGGCGTTAAGGTAATCCAGCAGTGGCTACTGGTGTATATTTAGCTAAATGCTCTCTGTGACAAACATTTGTAACATTTTTACCCTTGTGCACTCGTTTTCATTAAACTAACATGAACCCAATGAACTCATATGTGTTAACAGAGTTCTTTTTCGGCAGATATTTTAGAGAAAAAGAAGATTTTATTCAGTGTAAAATTGATTACACGTATTTCCCTAAATACTATATTGTATTTTTTTGCAAATAAATGTTAAATTTTATTGAAAACGAGGGAAAAAGGAAAAGAAAGAGTGAACGAAAGAGTATTTTCGGCGCCAGTACCTCATCAGATCCATCAGCACAGTCGTGATCGCCATCACACTTCCATCTTCCAGCGATACAGCGGCCGTTAGTGCAGGAAAACTCGCTCTCGGAACACTTGCGTGGCACTGTGACACAAACACAGATGCACACCTTAGGTCTGGAACGGACACTCCGGCATTTCTATTATACCAAACTGGGAAAATGTTTAATAGTTTTCAAGGTATTGCGGTAAAAAGGGGTATATTGGGAGGGGCAGCACAATATAAGAGAACCAAACTGAGGGTTTAACACTGGGGAAAGGCAAATGAAAATGAAAAAGAAAAAGATTGTGGAAGATGTTTCTTCCACAAGCAATAGCAGGTTTTATTTGAGCGGACGGAGAGGAGACCAGGGTAAAACGATCAAAGAGGACAAATTATCATTGGCTGACTTGTCTCAGCTGCAAAAACAGAAACACTCACACTGAACATAAAACACAAGGCTAAAACTGAAGTCTGGAGCATCTTATGTTCTGGTTTAACCAGGCCAAAACCATTCCGCCACTAGAGGGACAGGTGCTGAAATTGGCAGCTTCTGTCACAAACACTGAGTGAGAAGAATCACGAGATGGGAGAGAGAGCACACAAGGTAAGGGAGGGAAAAAGAGAGGGAGTGTAGGAGAGGCTGGGATGGGAGGAGTGACCTACCTCTGAGTCAAGCCACCATGTCAGTGTGAAATGAAGAACAAACATAAGATGAAGTGATAGGCAGTCATGAGCAATGTGGGCTATGTCACGAAACAAAGCAAGTGGATGTGGTATGCACACACATGCGCACACACAGAAACACACGCACAAACACTTCCAATCACCGAATACGATGAATACACCAATCAGCCATGACATTAAACACATTTGCCCAATATTGCACAGGTCCTCCTTTTGCCAGTAAAACAGCTCTGACAAGTTGGGGCATCAGACCTCTGAAGGTGTGCAGTGGGTTTTGGCACCCAGAGGTCAGCAGCAGTCCTGCAAATTGGGCTTTAACAGATCTAGCACATCCTAGATGCTTAGCTGGTCTGAGGTCTAGGCTATTTGGAGGCTAACTCAACACCTTCAACTCTAGTTTTTGCAGCGTGTCAAGCATATTAACCTGTTGAAAGACGACACTGTCATAAGCCAATACTGTTGGCAAAAAGGGCAGTAGTAGGTAGGTGGTAAAGTATGAAAGTAGCATCTACATGAATGGCAGAACCCAAGGTTTTCCAGCAGATCACTGCCCAGAGCATCATGCTGCCTCCACCAGCTTGCCTCTACCACAACCCCCCTTTATGGGTCCTGTTCTGATGCCCATGTGCCCAACTGTATGCACTTGTACTTGTTATGCTTGTAACACACCAACATTACAAATGGACTGTTGATTTGCTGTAACATAATAGTCAGTGATACTCACTTCGCCCGTTAGTGGTTTTAATGTTTAATGTTTAAAATTTAGTGGCTCATCGGTGTATGTAACATGTTCTGTATTACATACAGAAACACACACACATCTGTGCATTTCAACAGTTCTAACATACACACAGAATAAGCATGGATACAAAGCCACCAACTTCAGTCCTCACATCAGGGCCCTGCCTGATCGAGTAGAGCCCTGCTGTTAACTATTCAGGCCCTGGGACTCTCAGGTAATAGTGCATCTACTTAAGTCTGTTGACTAATAATGGACAGCTGAACAAAACAGCTGAACACAGAATTAAATATTCATTTTATTTCATTAACATTTATTTCTGCTTACACGGAGAGAAAAATGGCTTTAAAATGAGGCACAATTTAAATAGTGGTTGAGTTACAAAAACCTGCAGTTTACGGTTCAGTGAACTGACAACCAGGGGGTGGTGGTTTATGTGGTACGGGTCTTATATGCAATCTTATCCTGACATTAGTCTGCCTTTATTTCTTTATATAGTAAAAGGTCCTATATGAAGTTGTATGCAAAAGTTTGAACAAATGAGATGCTTTGTTTAATTTCTAAATCAACATATTAGGAAAAAAAACACACAATTTGTCAAACTTCATAAATAAACAGTAATTCTGGATTAAAACGTGCTGAAGTGTATTCTCTGTAGAAGATGTGTACTTACTTTCATGTTGGAAATCAACAAGACATAGCATTTAAACAGGAATGCCCATCCATTTGGATTCATAAACGCGAACAGGCGACAGAGACACTTACCACATTCCTCCTCATCGGAGTTGTCTCCGCAGTCGTTGTCATAGTCACACTTCCAGCGGCCCGGAACGCAGCGGTTGTTCTTGCAGCGGAACTGGTACGGCTCACAAGTTCTCTCATCTGCCACACCGCCAGAGACACACAGAGGGATCAAAAAAGCTAAACTTATTAACTGAAAGCAAACAAATAACTATATAAAACATGAATAAAAAAATGAAATTTAATATAAATAAAAAATACAACTAAAAGCAGAGGGTACGAGAGTTTATTATTTGGCTTCTGGAAACATACCGCACTCTTCTTTAGGCTCGTCTGAGGCGTCACCGCAGTCGTCCTCGCCGTCACACTTCCAGCGCGCCGGGATACAGCGTCCTGAGTCCTTACAGCGGAACTCATCGACACCACACGTCATCTGAGCTGCAGTTAAAACACAAGACAAACACTGATAACACCAATACTGGACTAAAACAGGCCCAACAAGTTCAGTACGATACTTTTTTACATTATTGATAGAAATACTATTCTCTTACTACCTTAACTTTTGACAGTTTTACTTTCAATGAGAAGAGAACAGGAAACCTGGGGACACTGCCTTCCACATGCAATAAAACCTCCAAGTATAACCAGAATAAGAATCACTATCTGTGATTTAGCAGCTTTCAAAATGCTGCATACATACACACAGAATTCATATCAAGACATTCTGTACCATTACTTTGAATGTACAAGGTATTTAGAGGCATATAAACTGAAATTCATCAAAGCGATCCTCTGTGAACAAAACAAAGATACTAATTTTACTGAGAGGAAGATTTGACCTACATAAGCCTTTAAATTCAAACCTATATTGATAAAAATACATTTTAAAAACGCCCAAAAGTAACATTTATGATAACTGACACCTGCTGGAATAAGAGTTTATAAAACAAACTTTTATAAACCCTTAAAACAGTTCATGTAGGTGTTTGTGTTCCTTTAAAAAAATGTTTTTTTTGTGATTTTGTATTCATTTTAGAGTACAGTAATGTTAAACCATGATTGTATGGCCAAATCTTAGCTATAATAATGCTGTGAACAGTGACTTTGGACATGCAAGGTTTAAGGTGAGCTCAAGGTGCACGGTGAGGACCAGAAGGCCTGAGTGACAGAGGCAAAATATGATCTTAAAAAAATAAGGACTACAATATAAAGGCTAGCAGTGCAGGGTCTTACTGCAGTTGGCTGGTTCGTCAGAGCCGTCCACGCAGTCATTGTCACGGTCACACATCCAGACGCGAGGAATACAGCGCTTGGTGATCACACACTGGAACTGGTTTGGAGCACAAGTTACCTCCGCTACAACGGCAACACACAAAACACATGGTCAACACAAGACATCACTCACTCACATACTGCTACCACACATAACCCGCAAATGAACTGATCTCCTGTCAGAGCTTTGATCTCATAGCAAGCCTTTATTTCCCTGATAAAACGTCCTGTCTGTGACGGTCAGGCTTATTTGAAGTTTATTTTAAGAACAATTATCTTTACCAGTCTTACTTACAAATGTAAAATTATTTGAAGCTATTTATGACACAAAACAAGCTCAGTCATTTCAGTGCCATCAGGCCTTTATATTCATTTCTTAAAGAAGTCTCCTCTTACTTCAGGGATTTGTAGCGCTGCAGAAACTCAATTCCTGAATGAATTCATGAATTAATGAATAAATAGTAAATGCATATTAACCTTAATGACCTAATATTAACCTAAACAAAATAAAACCAAGCACAGTTTACTTCTTAAGCAATATTTAGTTCTTCACAACACCTTAAATATCGAGGCTAGTGAGACAACATGTAAAGCATTTATACCGAAACTACCATTAAAATATATATATGGTATATATATAATACATATATCTTTGTAAGATTACACTATTAGTAACGTGGGACATTTTCTTACTAGCATTAAGAAATTTCGGAGATGTGAAGACCCAATATCGCTCACCCCATATTGATCTGCTTCATATAATCCTATTACACTGTGCTTTTTCAGGGGATTTCTGTGGTTTTTGTGAATGACTTGTTGCAGTGTAAAGACCAACAAAGCAAAGGGTAAAAGGGTAACTGGTAATTAATAGTTTATAATGCAACTACGATATGTACCTACAGCAGTCAGAATAAATCCTACAAAAGTTTGCATTTTTCCAAAATTCTATTCATTAATTATAAAAAAAAACAAAACACTATAACAGGCCTAGCTGTAATGATAAGGCTGAGGAAAGTGGCCTGAAACAGCAAGTGGAAAGCTGTAGAGGGAGGTCACTCACGGCAGTCCTTCTCATCTTCTCCCTGACCGCAGTTGTTCTGGCCATTGCAGCGGAAGATTCCAGGAATGCAGCGGCTGGGGTGGGAACACTTGAACTGGCTGGGCAGACACACATAGATGTCTAGAAGAAAAGAGGTAAACAAGTGAATCAGCAGGCGTTTTAAAATCATATACCAACCGTGGCCCCTTGTACGTGGGGTCAGTAGGGTACTTACCGCAGTTTGCTTCGTCCGAGTTGTCCTGGCAGTCGTTGTCTCCATCACAGATGTAGGCTGGGTTGGTGCAGATGCCCGTGCCGCACTGGAACTGGCCCGGCCTACACTTAAAGTCAGCTGAACACACAAACACATGCCATTAGTTTTCTTCACACCCTCGTATGGCGGAAAAGTAACAAAAATCTACTACACTCACGGCAGTCCGTAGGTTCGTCTGATCCGTCTCCGCAGTCATCTTCGGTGTCACACTTCCACCAGAAGGGGATGCACTTATCATTCTTACATACAAACTGACAAAAGACAAAACAGAGGACAATTCATTATTAACAGTTTATATAATGGCTCAGTGGTAAAGTCCTCAAGGAGAGAGCAAAACACACACACACACACCTGGCTAGCCGTGCAGTTGGACAAACACTGTTTGCCGTCTGCAGCCAGGTAGAAGTTGGTAGGACAGGCACATTTGTAGCCCCCTCCAGGTGACAGCAGACACAGGTTACTGCAGCCTCCATTATCCGCCTGACACGGGTGATTCTCCACTGCACACATCAAACAGATCCAGGAACATGTTTAGAGCCAGATCTGCTTCGTTAACTCATTGTAACAAGTGCATATTCTTGTGGGTGAGTTTACACCCCCACAAATCCCCCCCCCCATCAAGCCCTCCACCCCTACCCCACCGCTTGGTTACTGTGCACTGCTCAAAATACTCTGCATATTTCCAGTTCTAAGTAATTTGGATCGATAAATAAGATGCTCGTTTGTTAAATACAAGTGTTAAAACGTGTTTCTGGCATATGTTAGGATTTATCTCTGTGTTTTGTTAGCCATACTACGTTCATGTCAACACAATGTACATACAAAGCTTAATCTTAACACAAAACACACTTAAAAGACTAGTATCTATGTGTTAAAGGAAAAATGTACGTTTAAAAGTCGCAGCTGTTTGTGTGGCAATTAGTCTGTGCATGTCCAGTGGGCAATATAATTAGACCTGAACTGGATTCAGTAATGTCAAGTGTGAAACATTGTCTCAGGATATTAGGAGGCTGATGAGAGCTTGGTGTTTTATACACACACACACACACACCCTTAGGCTGTCTGTATGGATGGTAGATGTGAATGTCCATAGGCCTGTGCAGGGTGCTGATCAGCATAGTCTTGTTGATGCCCAGGGTCTTGTGTGCTCTGTTGATGGATTTGGTCTCCCAGTCGGTCCAGTAGATGTACTCCTCGAACAAAGTCATGGCAAAGATGTGCGGGATGTCCTGACTCAGCACTGTAGGGAAGACAGCACACGCTCAAAACTCACTCAAGCTGCACAAAATGTATTCAAGCCCACTTCAAGCTATTCACAGTGGCACCAGAGAAACAGTCCACCTAATCTGCCATATATACAGAGTATGCACAGTTATCACATCATTTCAGTCACATTTCCCTGGACTTAGAAAACCTCAAAACATCATTATTACGTCACACAGAATAAAGATGAGTCAGCACCACAAGACTGCCCCTCATTCAATTAAGCCATCTCGGAAACATCAGGAACAGAATTCCCTGCATGACTGTGTCTTTTCTAAATGTCAGGTTTTTAGATGGAAATAGGAGCTGCCAAGCTGCCTCCTCTCACATGCTACTCATTAGCATAATGCTGCAGCTGGAAATGCTTTGTAATGTCACTGACCTGAAGAAATGCCTGCTCAGGTCATTTGGAAAGCTAAAGTTCCTTAATCCCCAAATGTCTCATTCTTTAAAAAATGAAAGCATGTGAGGTTCAGAATGAGACAGCGAAAGAGAAAGAAACCCTACCAATGTGTCTGCTGGAACCGTCCAAGCTAGCAAAAGCTATGTAGTCTTCACGAGCGTCAGCCCAGTAGATGCGATCATTAATGAAGTCCAGAGTCAGGCCGTTGGGCCAGGTTATCTTGTCCTTAATGATAATGCGTCGGTCCGTGCCGTCCATTCCAATGCGACCGATGTGCGGGATGTCTCCCCAGTCTGACCAGTACAGATAGCTGGAAAAACAGATAACACACAGTCAGGCTAAGGGAAAAATCCCTTACAATCACAGAGTAAGATCAAGCTCATTACTGAAAAATATGACAACATACTGCCAGTTATAGCCAGTTTCCATCGATTATAAAGGCAAACTAAACACAGTATGAATGTTTTTTTTTTTATATACCTTCGCCTTAGTGTCTGTTCTACTTTAGAGCTTTAAGTTTTTGCTTGAATCTGACAGAGCTCTAGTATCAGTCAGGTTTGGCCAGAATGACCTCTCTGCTGATCTGGCTGTTTATTATGATTTTGTTTACAGGCTGTCATTGTCATCTCAAAGTAACAAAATGGGTCATCATTCAGAACATTTGGCCTTCAGCTGGTTGCCACTTGGTTCAAAAGAATTTTGTCAAGCCACAGTCGGCCTCACACAAGATTCGAATAGGGCTCTTAAGGCTACAGCCTGTCAGTTTGATGAGAAGCAGCACACAACAATGCACTACTCAGCATTTTAATAGATCTGTACTCTTTCTTTAACCCAGAGCACAAAGCCACTGTAAACAGCCATCTTTTTATTCTATATTCTTAACTGAACTGATTAGAAAAACAAGATACACTGCCCTCTGGAGGAGGAAAACATTTATACAGCTGATGGAAATGCTAGAGATGCGCTAATTTTCCCATCAAAAACCTGGAGCTATATTGCATGCATGGCATCAGAACTTTCAAAAGTTAATTTTTGTAACTATTTGAAGGTTCTGATACATTCCTAGTTCAGAGAATCTGGTGCTGTGGGTTGGGTCCCACCTGTTTCGCACATCCACTGCCACAGCTCTAGGCTCCCTGAGGCCACTGTTAACCAGCACGCTCCGGTATGCGCCATTCAGCTTAGACACCTCAATGGTGTCTCGACCTTTATCGCACCAGTAGAGGTTACCACCAACCCAGTCCACAGCCAACCCGTCTGGATTACTCAGGGATGTCCGGTGCAGCACCTACATGAGGCCGGAAAAAATCGATTAGCGAATCGGTTTCAAAATCCTATTTTCATTAATCATCCTTGTAATGTGCCTTTTTAAAAAATCATGTTTAGAAATAAAGTAAAGTGGCCCCTTATAGTCACGAGTGAACACACCACAGCACCCAGAGTGAACCGGACAGCCGTGTGTGGGGATGGTGCTTCAGTGGTGCCCATGGCAGTCCTGGGATTTGAACACATGACCTTCTAATAGCAGAGGCAGCTCCCTAACCACCAGGCCACCAGCTAGCCCAAAACGATTTCACCCAACTCTGGTTCTCTCAGCACAGAGCTTTAACCAGTAGACTACGCAGGAAGGGTTAAGATTATAATATGGAAATAATAAATAGAAAATATGAATACTAAAAAATTATAAGCAAATAAGGAAAAAAAGGAAAAAGACAGAAATAAATCCAACACATATACTAAAATAGTATTTAAGGAGGAAAAAAGATGTTGAAAAGGTGTTTTAAATCTCCAAAAGTGTGAGAAGCGTGTGAAACTCGTGCCTCTAAGTTGCTGCCATTGATGTGCATGCGGCGGATCATGCTGCCCTGCGTGGTCACGTCCGTCCAGTAGATCATCTGCTCGGCATAGTGATAGTCCAAGGCCACGGCGTTATTCAGACCCTGTCACACAAACAAACACACACCGAATACGGTGGGGTTTTCTTCAGCCAATAAAAGCATTAGTAAAAAGAGCGGTAAATTAGTTTATGGTAATATCAGTATAACAGGCACTCACTGTTACCTGCTTGATGAGGGTGTAGTTGCTGCCATCCAGGTTCAGTTTCCTCAGATAGTAGCGGTTAGCAAAGATGAGGAAAGGCTCCTCCTCTACAGAGACAAATGATCAATAGTATCTATTAAAAAAACACTTTAACACTAAACACACCAGACGCACCAGCTGGTAAGGGTTACAGTTAACTGTTTATCAAGACGTCAATCCAGATACCAATCAGGAACATACACAACAGAAGGCAGGTATGCAGAGAGACGATCATCAAACAGATGGCTCTACATCACATATGGTTCTACGCCATGTGAGGATGTGCATAAGTGATTGTTTTAATGTACTAGCATGAGTACACTTGTTCCAGACATACCGGAGGTAGACTTGCAGCGTGTGGAGTCGTTAGCCTGCATTATGTAGCCGTCTATGCATAAACAGTGGAAGCTGCCGTGTGTGTTGATGCAGCGCTGGGAACAGGGGTAGGTGGTGGTGCACTCATCCACATCCACACACGTCTTCCCATCATGCTTCAGCCGGAACCCAGGCTCACATCGGCACTGAGAAAGCAACAGCAATCACGCAGTCAGTCTTTAATTGACAGCATGCCGTTACTGACCTACAGTGTTTAGCTTTTTTATTATATATGTTTACAGACTGTACTGTTTAATGTGGAGCACTAAATGTACATCTTGCATTGGTGTCCCTTTTTGGTACACAAACACACATCAAACCTGATGCGCACACACACCTTGTAGCCGATCTTCAGGTCCTCACAGAGCTGCGAGCAGCCGCTGATCTTGCTGTTCAGGCACTCGTTGACGAAGCAGTTGTGTTCGTCTGAGCCGTCTCCGCAGTCATCGTTCGTGTCACACAGCACCTGCTCGCTCACACACTTCCCGTTGTTGCACAGGTGTGCAGTGTCATTACAGCGCTTCTCTGCCAACACACACAGCGAGACACAGAATTACACTCCGTGGCAGGATGCCATTCCGGAAGCGTGAAAGAGGTAGATTTTGTATGCTTCAAGTTATAATTTATATTTATTACTTGAAGCATACATATTTAAATTTATATATATTTACACACACACACACACACACACACACACACACACACACACACACACACACACACACACACACACACACACAC
>JBBPDB010000134.1:4537643-4553187 GCA_037974465.1 Brachypetersius altus
ACACACACACACACACACACACACACACACACACACACACACACACACACACACACACACACACACACACACTTCTGTTTTAATTAATGCCATTGTTGAACCATACAGACCAAATTTTTAATATGTTAATTTTCTCCGATTCCTTTTTTTATTTGATATTTTTAGGTCATTATTCATTCCTACATGGCTATTTTCCTTACACTTCCACAGGCTGGTTTTGTTCCTGCACCCTTAAAACCGTATACTCAAAAAGATAAACACTCCTAATAACGTGCAGGGTCACACTTCTGTGTGGTGAATAAATGGATGTAAATATACAGAAGAACTAAGCAGAGTCTGTTGGCAACACGGAGTGAACACGTAAACCTTTCACAAACTCTTGGACTGTGTGAAAAATTGGAATTCCACAATGCAGGCCCTTAAAATGCATCTCTAACATACTGTGTGTCACATGTTTCTTTACACTTTGTGATAGACCAACTGGGTGGGGGTTTATTTCTCAGCTTTATTTCAGAGCTGCAGTATCTTCTCACAGGTTCTCAGTAACTGCCTATGCTTAGTTTCTGAAAAAGTCATAAACGAAGAAAAAAAGAGCTCTAAGAGCTCGGTGAAGCGACAAGTGTGAGTCTCTACATGCGGCCAAATACTAATGAGGCTGCAAAGAGGGCCACCATCAACCCCCCTACCTCACAAACGGCATTAAACAGCTGGCTCCCAGCCAGGGCTTTTACAGCCACTGGCTTTTATGGCCCCACGTGTAGCTGTAATGGAGCAATGTACTTTCCAATTTCACACTGATTGCACCTCGCTGACAGGCAGACTAATATATTAGGATGGTTTTATGGTAATTATGTAAAGGAGAAAAGATACTGAGAAATAGATCAGTATCAAAAACAAACACAATGTCGACATTTAACACCAAATGAGCTGTACTGCTAAAATATAAGGGCTATTTAACAGTAACATTAGTAAGTCATTATCTCCAGAACACCTGGATTTACAAACAGTGTGTGTATGTGTGTGTGTGTATAAATTAATTTCGATCAATTAATCACAGAACGCATAAAATCGCCACGTGACTTTAACCTTGTCCGGTGTTCTGATGAAGCATTACTGCACATGAACAGTGCATAAACAGTTATTAAATAAAAGAGACTCTGATCTTTAACGTTCATTTACTCATATGACAAAATTAGTTTAATGTTTAAATACTTTTACAGCAATATGTGAGCAATTCATTTACATTAATCAGCGATCTTGTAATTATCGCATGACACCCCTGAAATAAACATATACACACAAAATGAAAATTACTTTATTGTAACTAGCCTTTCAAAACAATAAGAAACTAGTGCTATTATATCAAGTTGATCTGATGCTGGATTAGAGAGAATGCTTGCTGGTCTGATATGGTGTTTGCTGCTGTTACCTGGCTCACTGCAGTGAGGATTTAAAGGCGCTTCGTCTGAGCGGTCGTGGCAATCAAACTCGCCGTCGCATTCCCAGTTTTTCTGCTTCAGGCACTGGCCATTAGCACAGCGGAAGTCACTGGGTCCACACGTTGGGTACTCTGTTACAGAAAGAACCTCATTTGTTCAGATACATCCTAAATACGCGGTTCACAAAGACTATACACACACAGACACACACTTACCACATTCTGGAGACTCGTCAGACCCATCGCGGCAATCCAAGTCATGATCACACACAAAGTGTTTGGGAATACACTGCTTATTCTGGCACTGAAACTCTGCATCGTCACAGGTCGTATTGGTTGCTGAGAAGAGAAATGAAGAGACAAGAAATAAAACAACTAGCACAAATATAAGCAGTTAATTATGGTCAAAGGCCAAAAAATCAGACCCGTGTGATGTAATGATGATCATTTTAGTTAGCAATAATACATACAGACTAATATGATATCATGATTAAAACAAAAATGATTCAAGATCTTGACAACATTATTGGATTTGCTCCTAGTACCAGACTGAAGAGCAGAATGTCAAACAGCATAAACCAGAGAACAGAGCAAATGTATTTAGACTGATATTTTCACGGCTCTACTGAAGTTACGGTAAGGGCACAAAGAAGTATGCATATGATAATTAGTAATGATTGTCAAAACTAAACGATTTAAAACGCTACGCCCTGTGGAAAATGGTGTATGACCAAACCCCAAGACACCAGGAGATTATGGGTAATCCCGCTACCAGTGAAGAGCTAATTGTAACGAACACAAAAAACAGGCTACATGTTAATTAGCAGTGTTGGGTGGTAGCAGCCTAGTGGGTAAAACACTTGCCTGTGAACCCGATGGCCACAAAATTACGGGTTTGAAACCACACTTTCTCCCACTGTGTCCTTCAGCAAGACACTAAACTCAGTTGCTCCAGCAAAACCGTCCCTCTAACTAATGATTGGGCTGGATTGGATAAATATTCTCGTATGTAACCCGTTGAGTGAGCCAAAATCTAAAAACAGGTTGGAACTACATAAACCTGATGAAAGACAAAATGATCCGCTAACGGAAGTGAATTTGTTTTCCTATTTAAGTGAACTGGCTTCTTTACCAGTTCACACTGAAACAAATGTGACTACAGCTCAACACAGATGACTCACAACAGCCAGCCTTGGGTCCCTCATCTTCCCCGTGTGGGCAGTCTACGTCTCCATCGCACTTCCAGCGCTGGGGGATGCAGACGTAAGAGTCAGGACAGAGGAAGGCCTCTGGGCTGCATGTCTTACTCTCTGTAAGGACACGTACAAGGACAGCATTCACCTCATCTTTCTTTTCATGCCAGTGTGTAGAACAAAATCTCATTTATATGCACTGGTGCCAACATAGGACATATCTTGTGACCTTTCTGGCATTTTTTCTATCCCTGCACTTTATATTTATAAGACTCACGGCATCGGCTGTCCTCGTCTGTACCATCTCCACAGTCATCGGAGCCGTCACACACCCAGGAGCTGGAGATGCAGCGGTGATTCCCACATTCAAACTGAGTTGGGGAGCAGAACTTATCTAGAAGAACAATACAGAGGAAGAGGTGGGGTAAGAGACAAAGACACGATTCAAAGAATGAAGGCTCCTCCCACTTCTTAAGCAATTTAGGCCCTTTTCCATAGGGGTGTCGGACTGTGGTCCTGGAGGGCCATGGTCGAGCACGTTTTGGTGCTTTTCCTGCTCAGAAACACCTGGTTCACCTCGCCCTCGAGAGGAGCTTGACACCCCTGCTATACAGAAACGTGTTGAACCTAAACCATACTACGATGGCATGGAAATTGCCGACACATTAGCACACAGTTTATGGATGGTTGTTGTCCCAAATGGCTTGTATGGAGTCATACTGGCTGGACGGGGCAGTTGGTAGCCTAGTGGTTAGGGTATTCGCCCCGTAATCAGAAGGCCTGGGTTCCATTCCCAAGTCCACTAGGCACCTCTGAGGTACCCTGAGCAAGGTACCGTCCCCACGCACTGCTCCCCGGGCGCTATGTTCATGGCTGCCCCCTGCTTCACTTGGTGAATGGGTTAAATGCAGAGGAAGTATTTTGTGCTGTTCACACTGTGTGCTGTGGTGTGTTCACGTATGACAAATGGTCACTTTCACTTCACTTTCACTTTAGTAATAATCTTGCCTAATTTACCTGGCCAGAGTCATTTTGCTCATTAAGACGGTTAAACAGAATGCCAGATATTAATGAAGGCTGCTCTCAGTTTTTCAACAATATCATGACTATATTTTAAACTATTTAAAATTTTACTGATGTGATATTGCATTTTCCAGCACACGTCTCTTCTGAAGTATGTGTGGTTGTTGCTACCCGTCTGTGCACAATAATTCTTGCCGTCTGAAACAAAGATTTTTAAAGTGTTTCTTTTTCTTGCAGTCTAATATTTGAGCACTTTTCTGGGACAGATCCCAACAGCAAAGATAACTCTGTTGGATTGCAGCTCTTGGGTATAGTGCTGGCCAACCACCTTCCCCCATATGACTCTTCCTGTGGCATTGACCATGACAGGTAAACAGTCCACAGTCCATTCCATCCTGTATTATTTGGTAGGGCCAAATTATTATTTATTAGTGTTCACTTCTAACTCATGAAATATTGATGCATTTTTCATGCTTTCGCTTCTTGATTTTCTGAAGCACCATAAATGAATTAATACTATAAATCTGGAACTTTTACAGGTACTTCCAGTCACTGGCCAACAATCTGTCCTTCATCAGATATAAAGAAGTGTACTCTGCTGCAGCAGAGATCATTGGGCTGTCCCTAAGTTACATGAAAGACAAGGAAAACGTACATATATTGTACATTATCTATTAATCTGTTCCTTAGCAATTAAGACTAGCAAAACTTGTTAATGCTTGTTTATTTATAGCAAAACCAGGCTCCGTTGTTTGATGCGACCGTTTCAAAGTTGATGGATCTGAAGAAGAAGGATCTGGGTGACAAATTTGTCATTTGTTTGAGCAAAGTGTGCAGACACTTCCCGTCTCTGGCACCTCCGTAAGTTGAGTTGAGGACATTAGAAGTTTTCGTTTACTACTGGCTTTGCAAGCTTTCTAACTGGGAAACTTGTTTTATATGTTTGTACCCGAAACAGGTTCGGAAATGCTGTTTTTTACCTGCTGCCGAAACTACACGGCGTGTTGAAGACTCACTGCCTGGAATGTGTTCTTAGCTGCGCTGACTCCATTCCTGATATCTTCATGCACCTGAGGACGAAGAACTTTGTCCAGATTATGGCCCACAGGTGTGTCCAGCTATCAGTTTCTAATGTGACTGAATTAAGCTATTCAACTCAACCTTGAGATTTTGCCATTTTGTTCTGCCGGTTTCAGTCGAAATGGTTTGAAATGATGGTGGAAATCATGGTTTCTCTGAAAATATAGATTGTAATATGTAATTAATTAGGATGTTTTTGCAGACAGACTTAGGCTTGACTAAACAGGGTATTTAGTGACAAGTCATTAGGATTGAAAGTTTATCTGTGGCCAAGTAATCCACTCTACATGCTACAGAATGCATTTGTATATATGGACATCACATTGCTTTGTGGCTGTAAATATTAATTTGTTTTTGTTTGTTTTTTAGAGATGAGGCAAGGCAACAGGTGTGTCTAGACATCGTGCATAAAATCCTGGCCCTTCTTAAGCCAGAGGAGCTGCAAGAGATTTTGGGGGCTGTCTGTGCATTTGTCTCTCATCCCTCGCCTGTGTGCAGAGAGAGGATGTATGACATCCTCATGTGGATCCAAGACAACTACAGGTGCTTCCTGCTCCCTCCAGCTTCTCCTCTTTGTCTGCAGTAATTGCTATCATAGATTGCTCTTTTTTATAGTCCCTTTCTCTGTTGCTCTTTGAGGCTCAGTTCTCTATCCTTCACAGCATATTTTTCCTTAGTCTTCAATTCCTACTTCCTCCCAAATTTTTCATTTTCCTTTTTAAACACAGTTGCTTGTTTTACCATCACAGTAATGTAGCAGTAAGGATTGCTTGGTTTAGTCAGATGTGAAAAAGCAGTTGAAAATAATTAGTTCTTGTTGAACTGTTCCTGTAATGATGTGTTTACAGTGATGCTGAGAGCAGGGAGGACAGTACATCTGTGGAAGTGCTCAATGCAGCCAAGGAAACACTCCTTCAAGGGTTGACGGATGAAAACCAGGGCCTGCAGTAAGGATGGCACACATTGCACCATACATTTCTTGCACATAGACTTTAAAATGAGTTCAAAAGATAAAACAAAAGTTTGGTAGCCCCTGGTCAATTCATATTTGAAACAAGTTCCAGGCTATGAATGGAACAAACTTAATTGTGACACATTTCTGCACATTCTGCTCATAACCTTGTTTTGGTTACATTTAAAACATTGTGAAAGTGAAATTGTGATTGGGATGTTTACTTGAGTTTATCAATACAATAGTGTTATTTGTTCTCATTACCAAAGTCACGGTCTAAAAACAAATAAACATGAGGCATTTTGGAACTCGACTGCTGCTGAAACAGAAGTCTACAGAGCTGGATATGTGAAGGGAAAACTATAGAGTGAAAGAACACCTTACAGCATCGGTTAAGCTTCAGGTAGATCTATTGAGTTTGAAGTTGTGTGACAACTGATAGCACAGGAAATTTGAGGATGAAGGGGAGAAAGTGTCAGCAATTCCGGGAAATCAATGTTGTAACAGCCAGTGAAGAAACTGGAAAAAGGAGATGGATATTACATTCAAAGGAACTTCACCTCACTCAAACCGGAATATTTTTGAAAATCTTTGAACTAGAACTTTCTGCAACGGAAAATAGGAAAAAAAGAATCATATAGTCTATGCAGAAAAAAATGAAAACATTTGAACCATTGAACATTGAAAAAAATCTGAAAATATTTTTAAATCATTTTAAATCTTAAATAAATGTAAACATAATTTAAATTATAGTAAGTTCTTAGTCAGAAAAAAATTGCAAAAGAAAACTGCCCAGTGATTTTTTTTTGCCCTCTTCTCGGTGGCACTGGGTGAAGAGCTTCGGACAAACACCATTTATTGCAGTCAATAAATGCGATATGTATGTTTTTTTCGTGATATGGATATTGCGCACGTTGATATCGGGATGACGGTAAATTTGCGATATATTGTGCAGCCCTACTGCAGATATGTCATATTTAAATTTGTTCAAGGTATCTGTTGATATTACCATGTTGATATTAATTTAATCAGGGGAGCCCAAACATTCAGCTTTGTCAACTCCGAGCCATGAAGAAAGAATTTTTACTGTCTTTTACCTTGATTCTGCTCTGATTGTGTTGGGTTTTTTATAGGCTGTATGTGCGTAACTTCTGGAGTCACGAGAAACGTTTGCCTCCTGCCACACTGGAGCGGATGCTGATGGTGCTGGCTTCTCTATACTCCGCTCGCATTGAAGAACGCTTCCTAAGTTTGGCTACAGATTTGCTGCTAGAAATGACTAGTCAAAGTCCAGACTACACTCGCAACATTTTCGAGTTTCCTCTCTCGGAGTGCAAATTTCAGGTAATGTCTTGGTTAGTCTTCTCTCCATTAGAACAACTATTTTGAGAACAATAAAGGACCAAAAGTATGTGTCCCTAATTTCTGAGTTAAGAAGTTAGTTTGTGAAATTTTAGCTAGAAATGCTCTAGGAGTGCTGTTATTATAAAGTGGAAGCCTCTAAGTCCTTACTGGGCCATAAATTAGATAAAAATGACATGTCCTCTGGTGCATCACTTACTACAGCGCTTCAAACTGGCAGTGGAAGCAACATCAGCACAAGAATTGGATGTTAAGCGCTTCACAAAATGAATTTCTATCGTCAAGTTCCACACACCCAATACACCACTCCAGCCAAGCGGACGACTCTGGACTAGTGAAATTGTGTTCTGTGGAGCTTCACTATCTGTCAGACTGATGGATGAATATTGCTTTAGACAATGCAGAAGAAGGCTACCACCCAAAATGCATCTATTACTGCTAGCAGTAAAGTCTGACGTAAGAGGATTAGTTGGCTCTGTGTGTTTTTTTATTTGTTTTGTTTGTTTTGTTTTTTTCAGTTTTAGCTTGGCCCCTTAGTAGTAGTGAGAGTTGGCTTTGATGCTACAGCATGCAAATACATTTTACACTATTTATATGCCTCCACCTTTGTGGCAACAGTTTGGGGAAGGTCCTTTCCTGTACTTGCATGTGCTCCTGTGCACAAAGCGAGGTCCATATAGAAGTGGTCCATTGAGTTTGGTGTGGAAGAACTGCAGAGGCCTGCACAGAGCCTTGACCTCAACCCTGCTGAACACTGTTGAGATGAATTGGCCTTCTAATGCAACGTCAGTGCCTGAATTCACACATTCCCTTTCAACAAAATGGGCAGAAATTCCCACGGACACATGTAGGCCGTTACGGCTGCAAAATGGGAGTCAACTCTGAATGAATGTCTAGTTTTTTGGAGAAACTCGGACATTCATTCTAGCACAGCAGAAATTTCACAAACTAACTTGTGGCAGATGTGGCCTCCTATGACACCTGAACTCAATAATTAGGACCACATACTTTTGGTCCTATATTGTATCTGAATGAGGGCATTTCCAAGCTGTTCATATTCTTTTATAATCTTTATTCTGAATGCAGGACTACGCTATCGACTCCAGCTGGCGGCTACGGAGCACAGTGCTCACACCCATGTTCATGGAGACCCAGGCAACACAGGCTGCGGGCACCCAGGTTGCAGACAGTGCAAGGACACAAATGGCTAGCATGAAAGGTCAAATCCGAGCCACCCAGGCCTCTCTGGAGTTCTCCCAAACCCAGGCACCTGCTGCAGGTATTCTGTTGCACTTGATATGTGACTGAATTCAGTTCATTCTTACACCGCTGTTCAAAGATTTGAATTCGGTATTTGTCGTAACATTGCAATATTGGGGAAAAAAAAATACACAAACAATTAGTTATATGTTAAATCCAATACATAGCAATTGTTAAAATTAAAAAAATGTTACATGGCAAGTGATTGCATACTTTGTGCTTCCAGGACGGCGCTCAGCGTATAACTGGTTGACTGGCAGCAGCGTGGATACTCTGGCAGATTATTCCCTGTCCTCTGACTCCCTGTCCTCTCTGCTGGTGTTTGAGAAGAAAAGAGCAGAGCGACCCCTCGGCTTCCGAGCCGTGGGCCCTGGTTTCGGCTCCAGGCGACTCGTTGCTCCTGCTGACGAAGCAGACAGCCGCGGCGCAGGTCTGTTTGGAATCATAGAGGGAGTTTATTATGGCAAACAAACTGAACTGTACAGTAACGTAGCTGAGGTGGTGTTGTAGTGAAATGTTTGTGCTCTTCATTTATAGCTGATCGAGAAAAACGTGCTGACATCCTAAGACTGAGGCGAAGGTTCTTAAAGGACCAACAGAAAGAAAGCCTGAAGTTTGCAAAGAGGGAAATTCAGTCACAAAAAGCCGAAAAGGTAGATTTGGTTTGTTCTATAAACCTGATTTGTCTATGGTTTTTGTAACTGCTTTCATATTTTTTTCCATATTTCTCATTCAAAAGGAAAAAAGGGCAGACCAGAGGATAAGACGAGACGCTCAGGTGACCTTGTATCGGAGCTACAGGGTTGGAGACCTGCCTGACATTCAGATCCAGTACAGCAGTCTTATCGCTCCTTTGCAAGCCTTGGCACAAGTACGAGCTGGTCCAGACACTTTCAACATTAGTGCAACTTGTCATTTAGTCTTAAGTAAAGTAATAATCTTTCTTTGATTAATTGTGCCTCAGAGAGATGCCACTCTGGCAAAGCTGCTGTTTAGCTCCTTGTTTGGTGGTGTGCTAGTTGAGATGGACAGATCCAAGCCTTCTAAAGAGAAGGAGGGAATTTTGAAGAACCTTCTGGAGAACATGAACAACTTCCTGCAAAAGAGCACTGTTTACTTTCCACCTTTTGTTTCTTGTGTGCAGGTAAGTGTGGCGTGTGGGTCTGCAGGTCAAGTATAAGAACCAAGATATTAGAACACTGTGGGTCAGTTTCCCAGATTAAGATTAAGCCTAAGCCTAAAAGGAATAGCTTTAATTCAAGTTTAGAAAACGTTCCCTGTACCCAATACTCATCAAATATTTGGTTTCTTTTCTAGTTTTGAAAACTGAAATATTTAAGTAAGAGCAGTTTTTGATCAGTGTTTACTTCTGACTGTACAAATAAATACAGAAATAGACATGCATACAAAATAACAGCTTAGTGGTTTAGGCAGCTGTATTTATTAATGCTGAAATTAAATTTGCCTTTCTCTGCAGGACATGTGTCGTGAGGACAGGACCTTACTGGACGTTCAACCTGCCAATGTGAGTGCCAGCTGCCTGGCTAGCCTGCAGCAGCCCATGGGCATCCTCCTACTGGAAGAGAGCCTGCTGCACTCCAGCCACATGCCTGATGAACCTCCTTCCAAAAGGGCACGGGGCAAAAAGGAACTAACCCCAGACACAGAAAGATGGATTCATCTAGCAAAGTAAGCTTTCTGTACCTTTTCCTGTCTGCAGAGTATTCTCTTGATTTTTTCTTCCTCCAGTACCATATTTTCTGCCACTATTTGTTTCATCTTTTTCATTTGAAATATTGTATCCGGCATTCTCAGGTTGTATAGATCTTTAGGTGATTATGATGTTGTGAGGGGCATCTTTGGAGGAAAGATTGGCACAAAGTCCATCACAGGCACCGCATTGCAGGCAGAAGCAAAAAGTGACTATGCTGAGGCAGTGAAGCTTTACAATGAGGTAAGGTGTTAAAGAGGTGCCTTTGGGATCATAATAAAAACAATTAGGAAGGCTGAGAATTATTTAGGTATAAAATGTGGCCGAGATACACAGCTGGCAAGACTAAATTAAAGAGAGAATCTAAAAACAATTTGCTTGTGTCAGATTTGTGCTTTGCAATAATTCTGTGGCTCAGGCTCTGAACACTGAGGAGTGGATGGATGGAGAGCCCACTGACACAGAAAAGGATTTCTGGGAGATAGCAGCTCTGGAAGCCTACAGTCACCTGACTGAATGGAAGTCTTTGCAGTACTGTGCTACGGTTAATATAGATGACGGCTCCCCTGTAAGCCTAGATAAGATGTGGGACGACCCCTTTTATCAGGTAGAAATTTGGGATCAGTGTTTTGTCTTAGATGACGTGTTTCTTGTGTTTTTTGGTTCATTTTTCTTCACTAAAATTTCACTCAGTTACTTGGAAAAAAGCAGATCTTGGCTTGAGAGTTATTTTGATATGTTTTCTAACGTTCACCAGGAAACATACCTGCAGCACATGATGCGCAGCATGCTGAAACAGCTCCAGTTGGGGGAAAGAGACCAGGCTCTCCTGAGCTTCGTGGATGCTGCCATGAAGGTAGAGGAACGAAAACTTCTGATGGAAACACACTACAGTCAAGAGTTGAGCCTACTGTACATCCTGCAAGAGGACTACGACCGAGCCAAGTACTATGCCAACAACTGCATGCAGGTCTTTATGCAGGTCAGTGGTGGACTGAGCAATAGGCTCAGACTGAGACTGAGGCCGATTGTGGCTAGTTTCATACATCCAGTGTTATTAAGGTAGCGGTATACCGTTACTCAATGTCAAAGAAATTCCCAATAAGGACTTCGATAAGCTCTAATAAAAGGAAGTTCACCACGAGACGTGATAAAAGTATAAAAGAATGAATTTATTTTCTTACAGCAAGGGAACAAGTCACGTCAGCTAGAGCAAATTCGAACAGAGGAGTTGTTCTAAATCTTAAGCGTGTGCTGTACAGTGTATCTAGCAGTAAGCATTGTGTGTGCGCAATATCATTGTCGTTAGGTTAGTCAAAACAAAAGACTATGCATCTTCTCCGTTCCCGGACACTTCCAGCTGGATCGCTCCGTCCTTCTGTCAGAGATACAGAGGAGACAGTCCTCACAGAGAACATATAAAAACAAAACCACAGCAAAGATTGACTCGGGTTACAGGTTTCTTAATGGTATATGTGCTTGAACTCGCTAATATTTATGAACCCTAATAAAAATAATGATTTAATACGAAAGCAACCTTTAATAAGGATAACATTTCTCCAACACTCATTAATGTAAAGGTTATATAAAGGTTTTCGTTTTTCCTCCCCATTGTAAGTCTCTCTGGGTCAGAGCGTCAGCCGAATGCCCCCATTACCCTTTAGAGCCCTTTAAACTGACAGGATGTCCCCATATGGCTAGTTTGAATCCCCAAAGCATGAGAAAGGAGCTGCATATTAGCAACATATTGGCAAGTTTTACATTTCATTACACTGTTGGAATGTAACAGATTGCGTCAAAGGTGTGTGACGCTTTAACAGAACACACTGAAAAATGTGTCGTTCAATTCTTGGACAATAATACATTTAATAATCTTCGACAGTTATTGAATTTAAAGTATACAGAGAACTATCTGACCGTTCTTTTAAACCATTTTTATAACAGAATTACTCGAGCATAGACCCTCTGCTGAACCACAGTCGTTTGACTGTGCTCCAGTCAGTTCAAGCTCTGACAGAAATCCAGGACTTCCTGCATTACATCACAGGAGAGGGTGAGCTAGCTATTTTCTCTTTACAGATAGTTATGTTTTAAAAATGGTCATTTAGCCTCTCTTACTTGAACCCTGTGTCGCTTTCGTCCAGTCTCAGTGTGCTCTCTGAAACACGTGGTGAAGCGGTGGACCAGTCGCTATCCTGATGCTAAAATAGACCCCATGAACGTTTGGGATGACATTATCACATCTCGGTGAGTCGTCTGCTTGACATTTTGTTTGCATCAACTTTGTCTACAAAGCAGGTGTGATGCTTAATTTCTAGTGTGTTTGTGTAAACATATTTTTTCTCTACGCCAGCTGCTTCTTCCTAGATAAGATATGGGAGAAGCTGAACTCTTCTCCTGGTAACAGTATGGAGGTGGATGGAGCTGAGCAGGACAGCGCAGAAGAATTAGGGGCGCTGGTGAAGCGCTGCAAGTTTGATATGAAACTAAGCATGGCAGACAGTGCTATGAAACAGGTGCTCCTTCATTATTCCGTAATTATTCAGAGGAAGATTAATAAAGGATTTTAAAAACTCACTTTAGATGTGCAACAGTGAGTGTATGTCATTCAGAGTCGTACTTCTTACCAGAGAGAGAACAAGCACATTTTTGTTGACATATGTATGTTTTTTTCAAATGTCGTGACAGAACAACTTCTCAGTGGCGACCAAACTGTTAAAAGAACTTCACAGAGAAGCAAAGACTGAAAAGACTTGGCTGCAGCGTTGGGTTCACTGCTTCACTCGTTTCACTCAGCGCAGGAGCCAAAGTATTGGACCGGCCGAGCAGATCAGTTCCCTGCTCAAGACTGTCCCACTTCTTGGTAGGGTGTGACCTACATAATCAGTTTAAACAACTTTAAACAACTGCTGATTGTCCAACCCTAACACACTGACAGCTGTCTGTTATTCTGATCAAATGTATTGTTTTAGTGAGTGCTAGCTCTTAAGTGTGCTTTCCTATAGGATGGTAAAATCTTAAATAGTGATTGACAACAAAAGAACTACATTATATACACTATGACAAAACCATCTCTTGCCTTCAAGTCCTGTGTTTTTGACATGTAGAGGAGACCGAGCGACAGAGTGAAGACTCTGTGGGCAGTGTGTTCAGAAACCAAAGAATCCTTCTGGGCACCACCTTTGATCTTTTGGGAGGAGCTGTGCAACGCAGTCCATCTGCTCTGCAGGCCCTTGGAGAAGAGAAGGCACAAAGAGTTCTTGAGCTTTCCAGAGCCTCTTCCTCTGACCAGGTAACATTCTTTTTGTGTTTTCTATTATAAGTGGATTGACCAAGACATGGCTTTCACATCTGCGCAAAATGCTGAATAACAAGAGCGTCCAACACATTTGAGTGACTAGCGACAGAAAATAATTTTTGTATTTTCGCATTCAAATATCAGCGCCTCTCTTCTGCAGTAAATTAGGCTTAATCCTTTGGATACATTTTTTACTGATTTCATTAAATCTTACTTCTTTCTATATGAATACCAAAAATCAGGATTTGATGTAAACGTAATAAATTAAAAATCCAACTTATGACACATTCCTAGTTTTTAATCATTAACAAAATACAATGACATGACAATGAAATCAGGTAGAACCTGTTAGTTATGCTCAGAGTATGAGCGCAAACTTTGTACTTTATACTTCACATTATGGCCCCACGATGGTGCAGTGGGTTTCCTTCGGGGTCTTTGATTTCTCCCACAGTCCAAAGGAATCAATTCTAATTTGACCATAGGTGTGTGTGTGACTGGTTTGTGTGTGTGTATGTGTGCTTTGCTGTGGGCTGACCCTCCGCCCAGAGTGAGTCCCTGCCTCATGCCTGTTGGCCCCGGAATAGGCTTTGGATACCCGCGACCCTATTACGGATTAAGCGCTTATAGAAAATTAATGATTGGACTTCATTTTATGAATGGTTCAATTCAATTCAATTCAATTTTTATGGTCTATATGCCAATCTTCAGGTATCTCTTATGTGAATTTTAGGTGGTGGCTGGACTGCAGATGCGCGCTCTGGAGTTGTTGTGTAGTGCTGCTCATAGGGCCGAGGAAGAGGAACAGTCATTCAGTTACAAGCATGCAGATGCAGCCGGCATCGTACAGGCATACATGGCTCTAGCCAACTTTTGTGACCGGAGATTGAGGGATGATGAGCAAGGAAGTGATGGTAAACTTGTATTTGGATACCAAAAGAGCATTCTGCCAAGACATGCATACTGAGCAATATGTTATTAGTATATAGAGGCAGTATTATAGAGTCATTGAACCATTTTTTTTGCAGTGGCCCTTTTTTTGTGGGCCGGTATAGTAACACTAAAACAAAAGGGCGTTTGTTTTTCATTCATTTTTGCTAACTTGTGGACTAAATTATGATGTACCAGATCACGTGATGAGCGTGTTTTTCAAAATAAATCACTGATCATCAAAAAATGAGCCCATACCAAATGACTCACAGGCCAGTACCGGTCTACGGCCCAGTGGTTGGGAACCTCTTTGCATTTCAGTTACAGAATTATTTGTGTGTGAAAATCTTACTAAAGTTAACTCTATCAGTGATGCCATATAAGACATTTTTAATTATAGAAATACTACCATAATGTCAAGTAGTAAGTAGTTTTAAAGCTAGTTCTATTCATGTTTTGCAGCAAACCAGTCCTTGCCTGCTTATGTAGTAAAGATGATACTGAAAGCTCTGAAGCTCCACTCTGAGGAAGCCAGACTGAAGTTCCCCCGCCTACTGCAGCTCGTGGAACTCTACTCTAAAGAGAGCCTGGACTTGATGGCCAAAGAGGTGTGTTTTGTTGTGGTCCGGATTGCAAATATGCTCTTAATGCAGAAATACGTTTTTTGTTGTTTTTTTTAAAGTGGTGATTGTCATTCTATCTTTTTTTTTCTGTTGATAAGCATGTTGCATTTTGTGCTGAGCATTTGTTTTTAACGATGAGTGTGTTGCAGATTGTGAGTGTGCCCTGCTGGCAGCTCATTGGATGGATTGGTCAAATGATGGCACTGTTGGACAAACCAGAGGCAGTGGCAGTTCATCATGTAATAGAGGAGATTGCAGAGTGCTACCCGCAGGCACTCGTCTACCCCTTCATGATAAGCAATGAGAACTACGTCTTTGAAGATTCTGCTAATGGGCACCGGAACCAGGAGTTTGTGGAGAAGTATGTGCTTTTGCAAAGATTCTACATAATGATGAAAAGGTTGAGAATGTGACCGTGTGATATCTGTTTGTGCATGTGTGTTCCAGAATGAAATCAGTGTTGAATAAAGGAGGGGTCTTCAAGGAGTTTGTTGATGCTCTTCAGCAGCTTACCAACCCAGAAATGCTCTTCAAGGTACCAAATGTATACATATTAGGGGTCACGGTACGTACCTCGGTTTTGGGGTCACGGTTCGGTACAGCAAAGTTAAGCAACAAAAAGTTCTAAAGAATGAGGCTTGGTTTGTTTTCGTTTATTTTAAATAAACAGCAGT
>JBBPDB010000134.1:4558705-4570557 GCA_037974465.1 Brachypetersius altus
ATCTTTAAAATATAATAATAAACGTAAATCCAATGTGTACTCGCAGCTTTATTAACAGCATTTTCATAACAACGAGCGACAACACAACACGGGTAACATCCTCGTTTTTTTTCTGTGCAGCCCGGGGATTGGGGACCACTGGTATAGGTCCTCGAGCTCTGATTCGTTGAGGAATGGTCTCCACAAGACCTCAGAGCGTGTGCTGGGGCCCCTCTCGATGTCGTTTCGGGGGGGGTGTTGGGGTGGGGCTGCTGCTTACAAATTCCACGACTGCTGTGGCCCCGCTTGCTGGCAGGAATGGGTGCTGATGGGAATCCGCTCTGGCCCAAATTGACCAAAATTACCTGGCTGGCCAGTCCAGACCTGCCCATTACTGACACTATGAGCTACAACAACAGATCAATTCTTGCTGTGTGCCCAGAAACTCCAATTTCAGTCTTCATCCTGAACATAAAGCACTAAATTAAAGAGACCAACATAGACCTCTTAAACACTCCATGCCTTAAACGACTCCTCAAACTCTCCTTCACTCTTTAACTGCACAGTGTTCCCAGTGATTTAAGGGCCACAGCTAATAGACAATACACAGCCAAGAATGATCTCTAGCCATAAGGCTTTTATGAGGTTTCGACCATATCTCAGTCCTTATCGTCCAGCGTCACTCTGCGGAAGCGTCTACGGTACGGACTATCTGCCCATAAAAGGGACAGACCACTGAGCTGTTTACTCATGCTCTTAAAATCAATAAGTGCTCTTTCTTGCAAATGCAGAAGATGTGAGGGAAGTGAGCAAATTAAATACAAGCTCTAAGCCAAAGGCCTCACAATGGGCTAGTTATGCAATGGCCACACAAATCGCTGTTAAGTCAGCTGGAAGCAATCAAATCATGTCAACGTTCCAAGAAAGTGTTGTCATTTGTTGGATCTATGTTGCAGTAGAGGGGAAAGGAGGAAGTAAAACATGGAACATGTTGAAACGGGACAAAGTCCATCTCAGAGAATCAAGGAAAAGTCCCTCCCACTCTATTTCAGCCCTCCTCCTCGCTTTTCAGCTTTCTATGATGTTGCAGACCTTCAGTGAGCCATCAAGGCAGAAGACAGGTGATCTTCTCATAAGAATAAGTCTTTCTTTTTCTCTCCAGGTCTGGAATGTATGACGCAGAAGAGGAATAAAGATTCTGAAGAGGCTTTAAATTGGCGGCCTAGTGGAGATCAAATCCGGGCACTTAGCATCAAGTAAAATCGACTGTTTTTAATGCAGCCTGGCAGGAGGGTGCCCTTAGCCTTGGAGAGCCTTGTTCTTCAAGGTTGCCTGGTTTCACACAATCAATACCAACTCTCAAGTGAGCTACTGGCTGGATTCAGGGACATTTCTGAGCGTCTGTGATCCTGGAAGTGCCTACCTTTAATGACTCGAATGGAGAAAAGTGAGGTCATTATCTTTTAGAAGTGTTTGACGGACTGACCTCTTTGGGGACCTTGACAAAGTGATTTCTAAAAGGACGCTCCAGGAAAAGTTCTACTTTGGTACACTTGCTTGTTGACTTGAAATGCTTGAAAACACAGTGACAACGAAACCGCTCGAGCCTCATTAAAATCCCTTTTGTTGGCTGAGAGTTGGTGCGGTCTCTAAGGATCAAACAGGTTTTAATGCAAAGAGGGACTCTCCAAAATCATATCTCTGCTACTAATTGTGACCAATGCAGAGTACCTTTATATTAGCGTTGAGCCTTCAATTAGTGCTGCAGCATGTGGCGTTGATGGGGCGATAAGACTTTCAAAGGGCTAGTCGTTAATGCTTGGCTCTAGCGGTGCGAGGTGCATCAGCTCCAGCAAGAGTATGCCATTCTGCAATCCCACACAGCAATCATTACCAGGCTTTCAGTATCCATTAGCAGGATTAGCATCAGCACATTGCGGATGGCTGACCGGGAAACGGCAGTGAATGGCAGCCATAATCCAGCACTGAGAATAGAATGGGACATTCAGCAGGCCCTGGTGCCCACTTTGGACGCTCTGATAATAGGGATTGGACTGCTGGGTCACTCACTAGTCATCTTCATCCTGGCGGGGAGGAGGCGTAAGAGAGGCTCTCGATCTGTTCATGGGACAGACATGCTATTACTAGCTCTAAGTGCCTCGGACGTACTGCTACTACTCTCTTTACCTTTCCACACAGCAGCCATTGCCCTTGGCAACTGGCCCTTCGGCAGCTTCCTATGCAAGGCTACCAGTTTCCTAGGAGTAGCCAGCAACACAGCGAGTGCATTCACACTAGCCGCACTAGCAGTAACGCGCTATTTTACTGTGGTACACCCAACCTGGTCATACCGCTCAAGCATGCAGCGCTGGCTACAAGTCTCTGCAGCCCTGCTCTGGTTACCAGCTGTGGGGTTGGCTGCACCACAATTCGCCTTCCGAACTATCGGCACCATTGCTGCAACACACTGCTTCGCCTTCCTGTCTGACATCAGTCAAGTGGTCTACAGCATTGCTCTCTTCCTGTTCGGCTTTGCACTGCCTCTAGTAGTCATCATTCTCATGTATGCCAAACTCTACAAGTTCCTGAGCAGGACCCGCAGGCAGGACCGCACACCACATCTGCAGCGCTACCAGAAGCAGGTCACCCAAACCATTGCCCTGCTGGTTGTAGTCTTCACAGTTTGCTGGCTGCCCTCCTATGCCCTTATGTTCTCTCGGGTGGGTCAGAGTATTGACAGTACACCAGAGTTTCGCTCACTGGCTATGTTTGCTCGGCTTCTGGCCACCTCCTCGTCTGTGGTCAACCCCCTACTCTATGCCTTTGTGTCCCGGAAGTTTCGACGGGAGCTTCTGGATCTGGGCAGGGTGCACTGCAGGGATCGTGCCATGCCACATTGGCTCAGGTGTTGTTCAGACAGAAAGAGGGACATGGTACAGCCCTTTAACCCAACAGAGCTGGACACCACACCTCCATAATAAATTCACTATGAACACGAAAGGTAAATGCCTGCTTCAGTGATCCATTGAAATAATTCAATAAGAAAATATTTCCCTGCATTTGAGGTCATTTCAGTTTTTTATGAAACTGTCATTTGGGAAAATTCTGCTTTTATTAGAAAGTCTTGAAAAGAAGAAATGTGGGAAGTGTGATGTGATGTCTGTTTACTTTTCTAAATGTAAAAGTAGCTTTCCTCTTTACTTACAGATTTAGCTTTTTTAGCATAATTAATCTTCAGTTCTAGAATATGAATGATGTTACAGATAAAGATAAGGTGTTGCATCTGGTTGTTTAACACAATAAACATTGGAAGACAAGCTCAAATATGTCCTGTTACCAAACCCCAACACACTGTTGTTCAATCAATTTTAAAAGTGACTGTATGACACTAAATTGACTTATATTCATAAAGCAAAAAAACCCCCAAAACATTAATTCTGCTAATACTTTCACTGTAGACAGTGAAGGTATTAAGCAATGTTTTCTAATCAAACAGACTCTACATACGCAGGTTTGCTATACCTGCTTAAGCCATGACTGCTGCTACGACTCTGCAAACAGACTCAGAGAGACGGCCACATTGCCACTTATGCTCAGTTATCCATGCTAGTTTGTGTCGAACTCCTTTTACATGAGCAGTGTGTGTCCAATGGGGTACTCAGCTTTGTTAAAGGGTGTGTAGGTAGTGCACTTACTCTCGACAATCGTCTTGCGTTCAGCGCCATCGTCGCTGATTTGCTGGATGTTGCCGAAGTGAATGTCGCTATAGAAGATCCGGTTTGCTCCTTTCCCGCCTCCGCCCCTGTGGTCAAATGTGAGGGCAATGACATTTTTCATGTGATCGGGGTCCTCGAAGGGCTTGATGGGCGCATTGAGGTTGGTTTCATCTGACAAGTGGATGCTCTTCAGGATGGTGCGTTCGGAGTACAGCAGGTAGCCGTCGTAGTCCCGGCAGGAACGTCCGTCATCAGCCAGCATACCGTGGGCACAGGCGCAGGTACGTGCACTATTACCACGGAACAGGCACAGCTGCTCACAGCCACCGTTGTTCTCCTTACAGATGTTGGTACCTGTAATCATTAAGTCATGAATTACAGAGGAAGGACATTAAGGTTTGCTTTGAAGGAATTCTCCAAAATTCTGTAAGGTGTTGGTCCGCAAGTCTGGAATTGGAGTGCACTCCCCCTGTACATTTAAGTGGTTTCACAGCTCTTTGCTTTAACGTAAGGAAAATTAAACTGCTGATTAGTTTGATCTGGTGTGAGCAGGACAAAAAACAAATGCATAGTAGGGTACTCCAAAACCAGAGTGAGGGACCACTGGCATAAAGGTTGTGTTGACTGGTCTTTCCATTCACTGTCGGCCACATTGGCAGATTTGCATTAAAGTTTCTTTCAGTGCCTGGCAACTGTTTGTTAATATCTCCTGGCTATAGTCAGTATTTTTCATGTGACAAGAGATAACCCTGTTTCAGTCATTACAACGTGTACCCTACCTTGCTGCCTAGCTCGGTTGAAGACTTTGATGTCCTTCAGCTGGACACCAATGCCCGTTCTCAGATAAACCATGTCCGTGGCGTTGTTCTTATTGCCCCTCTTGATGGAGCCATTGGCATGAGTTCTGAACATCCAGAAGACAGATGGCTGGTCAGCAACATGTAAATGATTAAATTTGCACTCAGTCACTGTGAGAGAGGAAATAAGTGTAGTACAGTTTACCGGTCACTCCAGTAGATGTAGTTTTCGAACACTGACACAGCAAACATGTCCATATTATGAACAGCCAGAACCAGATCCCGGTTCCCTCCTGTCTCCAGATTAATACGCTCAATTTTGTCTGTACGAGCATCACACCAGTAAAGTAGACCCTCCTAAACACACACACACAAACAAACACACACAATGAACTGGAATTCAGAAAAATAATTTTTCTTTTCACAATGATTTGAGGCGAAGTTGAGAAACTGAGCTAAGGGGGCCTGATCTCAGACTTAATTACTGGCTTGGCCCATATAAAATGGAATGTACCGTCAGGACACTACAAAATACATTATAATCCATTTCTGCATAACTGTCCTAGAAGTGGCACAAAATGTGGCCATGCACTAACCTCATAGTCAATGGAGATTCCGTTAGGCCAGCTGATACTAACGTTGACCAGGACCAATCTTTCAGAGCCGTCAAGTCGAGACCTCTCAATACGAGGGTACTGGCCCCACTCTGTCCAGAACAGGTACCTTAAATGTACCGCAAAGAGATCAACCATCACGCTTTTTTTCCCACACAATGCAACACATGATCATCGGTCACCAGTGTATGCACTATAATCATCATGGCAGTGCAGATATTTCCAGATTAATAATACTGGAATAAAAAACACATGGATTCAATCATGCTCACTTCCAGCACTCACTCTCACTCGTTCTCTTACCCTCTCGCCGGATGCACGGCAATGGCACGGGGTTTGTCTAGGCCATGAGAAATGACCACATAGCGGAAAGAGCCATTGAGTCTGGCCACCTCAATCATGTCAAAGCCTTGATCTGTCCAATAGATGTTTCCTGCACAAAGTGTAATAAAAACATGAATGAAATGATCAGTAAAGACAAACCACATATTTAACACTTTTAGAAAACAGTGTAAGCTCATATAGTACACAGACTGTGAACCTTTACACTGGCATGTTTTGATTCTGTGATTTATCCATTTGAAATGATACATGCTTAATTAAATAGTATTATAAAGGAGAAAACATATGTACCCCTGTTTCCCTGTGTGTGTGTTTGTGTGTGTGAACCTGAAAGTCTAAACCCTGACCTGCAATCCAGTCAACAGCAATGCCCTCCACACGTCCGATACCATTGGTGACCACATCTTCTCTCCAGGTTTGGTCCCTCTTGGCTCGGCTGATGGTGCTCAGACCCATGTCAACCCAGTAGATGGTGTCATTCTCTGTAGATCACACAGCATCAAGAAAGACTTAAGCTTAGCTACTCAGTTGTTGACAAATTTGAAAGGTCTGTACTTCTACTGAAGAATAGATTTGTAAAGAATCTGTTTTGTAATGCATAAGTGGCGTATTAACACTCACCAGCATGAAAGTCAATGCCCACAGCCAGAGAGGTGCCCGACACAGGCACAAGGGCATCAGATTTGTCACTGGGGTCCAGAGGGATGCCTCGGATGCCCTCGTGCACTGAATAAAGCAGGAAGGAGCCCATACCTGCAAATACACAGAGAAATAAGGAATCTTACCCACATGGAGCTGAAGTGCATTACATGGAGCTACATCATGAGAGCAAGACCTTGTTGAGTCATACCTTCGCAGGACTGCTGGCCGCTCCTCAGGCTGTAGCCTGCAGTGCACATACATGCTCTGCTGGTGGGGGAGGTGGGCAGACACAGCTGAGAGCAGTCGCCGTTGTTCTTGGTGCACAGGTTCGTACCTTTGACATGAAACATTAAAGGTTTAATTGCAATCAGAATTCCCTTTTTACATTCAAATCTGAACATATTTGAACACTGACACACAAAACCCCCCTCACCTTTCTGTTGAACGGTCTCATTGTAGACCTTCATATGCATCACAGGAGAAGTGCTGTTCCTCAGAACCTGCCAGTTTCCTCCGTCTTTGTCACAGGTGCCCACCTGGTCTGTGCCTTGATCCGCCCACCACAGTTTGTCCCCTGTGCACAAACAACAGAAATAACAATTAATGGTGCAAATCTCTGACCTCAGTGCTCTGAATATATTATGAAACATTAGGAACTTATTAATTACATCACAAAAGCTATAATTTCACCACAGTTCTAGCTCTGATTGGTGTGATTCATAACTGCTTGAAAATACACTGAACAAATGTGTTTGGAGGAAGTGTTTATAAAGCAGTGAGATATAGACAATCAAAATACAAGGATCTTTCTACTTAAACTATTTCCTATTCACTGAATATTGCTATAATCCAGGGCTGGCCAGAATTTCTGAGTATTTGCTTATGATGTTTATTGCTATAATCAGAATTTGAAAAGTTTGCCTTCAATACACTAGACCACAGCAGAATTGTACAACTTGTACAACATTGTATCATAAAACTAGGAGAAAATGGCATTCATCAGACAGACATGATGTAATGCTGAACACAGCCAAACCTCCACCCTATGATTTCACAATTTCTCCTTTCCTTTAAAAACAATGACGCAGAGTAAGATATTAAAAATTGCTTATCCTCCTAAAATGCAATCACATTTTCTGTTCCTCTTTAAATGATGTAATGTTGCTTGTTATAATGATAATGGTAATCTTGGTGCACCAAGTGAACAGTAACTTTCCCATTGGTAAAACCAGCCAAACTGACAATGAAAATATATCAATAAACAAACATTTGAGACATTTAAGTCTTCTATATCATCATTGCTATCTTGGGCAAGTTAATGTTCTGTCTGATAATGAATCTGATGAGATTTGTCTTACAAAGTTTACATATAGTTTACATATATGTATATATTTTACAATACATATGTCCCTATTTATATTTCCAGATAGTATAGTGTACTTTTTATACTGTACTGCTGGTATAGTTTTTTATTCTATTGTTTTCTTCATTTTTGTTGCTCTTAGTTCTGTCCACTTTCTGCTGAGACAAAGCAAATTTTCCACTTGTGGGACCAATAAAGGTTTATCTTATCTTACAGCATAATGTTTTATTTCTCTCATGTTTCCAAAAAGGGATATGTATGTAAAATTGAAGTATTAAGTAATAAATCGAATGAAGACTTTCACATAGTGGCAATGGATGTTTGGACTCTCAAACGCGAGAATAAGAGACATATTGATTATACAGAGTAGTCATAAGCCTCTCACCCATAACAGCCAGAGCTGTAGCTTTGGTCAGTTTGCCCTTCACTGCCTCTACGATCTCCAGGCCCGTGCCGTCCAGCTTGCAGCGGTTTATGGTGCTGTTGCCTGAACTGATCCAATAAAGTCTCTCCTCATGAAAGTCAATGGAAAGCCCTATTGGAGACCAGCAGAGAGCAGTCACACTCAAATACAATCAACACCACTTCATGACACAGGCTCGAACTACGGATGGTATTTTAACAGTCAACACCATCAGGGATTTTGATTGGTTACTTACCCATAGGAGTTTTCTGATTGGTGAAGATTAAAGTACGGTTGCTGCCATCTGTGTTTGCCATGCTGATGTTGTCTCCATCCGTCCAGTACAGCTTCCTGGAAAGCAATAAGACAAATGACATCAAGCAAATGAGGATAGTACTAGATACGTTTTTTAAGTTCCTCTAATTATTTTGCCATTATTTATGGTTTAATATTGTCACATTGGTGTGACAATATTGTCAAATTGGTAAATGCCAGAGGTGGGAAGTAATCTGGGTTGAGGCTGTGGCATGAAAAAACTAACAAATGCCAGAAGCAGCTGACACAACAAAATTGACATGAAAGCATCTGCTAGCCTTCACCCTTCCCAGAGTTGGTGGTATCACACAATTAAAGGAGTTCTAGCTCATGGGTGGAACTGAACATAATTACAAAACAGGGGCGTGAATAGGAGACTAAAATGGGAGAAATATGTAAGCTTTACCAAATATAAATTACCGATGAATCTTGAAACAGCTATAAAGAATTGTTGGCTTCACTTCAGTCACACAGCAGCTGCTGCTTTTGGAGTCGGGGCCAATGAAACAGTGCCTCCTCGCTGGGGGCAGCCACGTGTTGGGACCTCAAAGACCACACCATGAGTGTAATTTAAGACTATCCTTTCTCGAGCTCCTAGGCTCCCAAAACGTCCCCGCTTTTGTTTGACTGACTTTACAGCTCTGGCCTCTTTCATTCTTCGCAAACAAACAGCCTCATAGCATCCCCTCCTCCCCTCCCCACACAGGTTCCCCTTCATTCCAGTCACTCGCTTTCTCTGAAAACCGCAGAGGCATATGGTCCAGACATCTGCTGCTTTTACGTGCCATTCTCAAAACAGCACTCAACAAAAAAAAGAGGGAACAGAGGAAAAGTTAAACGGAGATTAAAGCCTTCTTTATGTGTGTCTGCATGTGTGCCAGTTCTCTTAACGTCTCCCAAAACTGACCATGTCTTTCAGAAGATGAGCTTTAGGGTTTAGGTTTAGTGTTAGGTTTGATTTCTTGATAACAGGAGTGAAGTGCTGAAGCATGTGAGCGAGTGCCAGTGGGGACACTAACCCAAGCATGGGATGGACCACCAGGCAGTGGGGTTTGTCCAGTCCGTGAATGACTGAGTTCTTAAAGGAGCCGTCCAGGCGTGCCACATTGATCTGCTTCTTGCTGGCATCATAGCTGGTCCAGAACAGATTCCTGGATACCCAGTCCACAGCCAGCCCCTGGGCATTAGGGATGTCTGTAATAGGAGCACAAATGGTTTCAAAAAAATCTTGAGCAAAGTTAAAGGTTCTGCCAAAAACAAACTTTGCTGAATTGTCCCAAACCCAAATGGTTGGAAGTCTGCTTCCTTATTATATCCTTCTACTACAAAATGCAGTGAACAAACCATGTTTTCTAGTTCATTTATCTCCAACCTTTATTTAAAAGTGGAAGTACAATGAGGAGAAATTGCTGTATGACATACTCTTGTCTAAAGATGAACAAAACGACACTTGACAGAAACCACAATTTGAGATTTAGGGTGCAGTTTCCACAAGGTTGACAGATTTTGCAGAGGCTTATGTGAAGCTGAGCAGGAAAAGTGTTAAGCAGGTTTGACTGTTACCTGCAGAAACCACAGTCTCCACCCCTGTCCCATTGATGAAAGCTCTTTTGATCATCTGAGTCCGCACATCAGACCAGTAGATGCGCTGCTCCAAGGCATCATAATCCACCGCCGTCACATTATCAATGACGGGCACAGTGAAGGAGATGATGTAGTTGTAATAGGGATTGTCAATGTCCACCCCTCTGATCTCGATCTGACGAGCGTATAGAAGGAACTGTCGAGACTCTACACCGGGAGATGACAGAAGAGGAATAAAACTGAATAAACGTGGTCACCATAATCACATCATAGGACATAATATAAAATTAGATATAACAAACATTACATACAGGCAGGCAGAACAAGATGCAATACATCACACAGGAAATCTAAATATTCAAATCAGTGAAAGAAACGGTCCTCTATTGTGTGTGTGAATGAATGAGAGTGTACTGCGCTGTATTACTGCCGGCTGATCTGTGGAGAAATGCTAAGGTACTGACCACCACTGCGTGTACGCCCTCACAGAATACTGAAGAGAGCAGCAGCTCTGCCTCAAATACTGATGAGAGAGAGAGAGAGAGAGAGAGAGAGAGAGAGAGAGAGAGAGAGAGAGAGAGAGAGAGAGAGAGAAAAAAGAGAGAGAGAGAGAGAGAGAGAGAGAGAGAGAGAGAGAGAGAGAGAGAGAGAGAGAGAGAGAGAGAGAGAGAGAGAAAACAAAGAGAGAGAGAGAGAGAGAGAGAGAGAGAAAACAGAGAGAGAGAGAGAGAGAGAGCGAACAAGAGATTCAGCCCTCTATGGTTTTTCTGGGTCATCGACTTCTTTGAACCGTGTGACATGTTGCGGAGTTTGCTCTGAAGAGTAATGCCGTCTTCCAGGGCGCGCACTGACGTGCCATTCCCCCTTGGTGACTCGAGTGTGCGGACGCGGGGAAGGTGCGGGGCCTGACAGTAATGCAGCCTGTCAGAAATATTGGCCAGCCTCTGACTTACCGAGCTGCAGATAACGCTGCAATTTTTCCAATTAGAGACACTTCACTCAACAGTAATTAACTTTACAGAAGTTAAGCTTCATTCCCGGACAAAAAAAAAAAAGCGAGAGAGAGAAAGAAAGAGAGCAACCTTTAAAAGCCAGAGCCTGTTTTCTGAAGTACAAAAGCATAAGAGTTTTGGAGATAAAAGAGAGAGGATCCAGACGAGCACACAAAACAGAGGAAATGCCCATTGTCACGTCCAACCAAACAAGAAAGGGAGCCGGTGACGGCGTGGGCCTGATTTCCTTTGTTTTTCTGCCCACTTTCTTTTCTCCGCAGATGCGTCAACATAAATCCTCTGCTGTTTGTGTTGCGTCGGAGGGCTCGGGCCTTGACATTTTGTTGGCATTTGGTGGAGAGTTTTTACAATGGCACCAGCATATTCCTCCCTCCCCCACTCCTCTCCATCACCAGCGACTGATAGCTGCTCCTGCCGTAATACATTCTCTGACCTTGTCTTGGTGACCTATGCGGAAGTAGCAGGCAAGTCAACAAATTGATGCTCCATTATGCGAGCTCAATTCATTAGTGGGCCCATTCGCTATTTATTTCGTCCTGTCATGAATTCATGAATGCTGAAACACTTTTGACAGCGAGGCCGCCGGTACTGAAGGCCTCAAACAGTACTGAAGCTGACCCCTTTGCATGCCGGATGTTTACAGACTTTCGCACACATCGCCGGCAACGATATCCGAGTGATCATTAGCATAGGAAGCAGAGAGTATTAGCATTAGCATTACCAGTTTGTATTTCAAAGCGTGGGCAGCAACACTGGCGCCATCTGTTTACACTGGCGCCAGGCTTTCTGCAGCTAGCATCTCAATTGGCTTCTTCAAAGTAAAGTCGGTGCATTGACAAATGGTCTGGTGAATGCATAAAGTACTGTGCAAAAGTCTTGAGAAACCCCTCAACTCTTTATATGTTGCTTTGAATCACCTTGTTGGTGCAAACATGCTGTTTTGTGCCTGTGAAACTACCTTATCTTTGGCATGTTGACGAGATTAAATAAGTGCCTAAAGATACAAAGTGCCTAGATAAAGGAGTTCCAACCACTCAGCATTCAGCACCACCAGTATACTGATCACCGCCTGATCATCTGGAAT
>JBBPDB010000134.1:4583677-4598551 GCA_037974465.1 Brachypetersius altus
AGAGAGAGAGAGAGAGAGAGAGAGAGAGAGAGAGAGAGAGAGAGAGAGAGAGAGAGAGAGAGAGACAGCGAGAGAGAGAGAGAGAGAGAGAGACAGAGGCAGAGACAGAGACAGAGAGACAGAGAGAGGGAGGCATGCATTTAGCACACTGTCAAGCCCAAGATCTGTCCTTTGGCCTTCATACAACCTAAAGAAAACAAATACACAGTTTTCCTTGAGATACGCTTAATGTCAGAAGGCAGCTTTAGTTTTGAGCTGGAGCTAAAGCTAATATACCTAACGATTAGTAGAGCACAATCCTCATGCCTTTATCATCACATGCTTCAAACCATTCAAGTTAAATCATCATTCAGAATGTATAATATATGCATAGACCACACACAGAGGCAGGGTAACTAATCAAGAAGCCATTAACAGTTAATCACAGCTTTAACCTAATAAATAAATTAAATTAAATAAATCAATCAATCAATCAATTAATTAAATATATAAAAAAATATTCTGATGTCTAGCATATGATACTTCAAACTGTTATTGAATCATTTGATGATAGCGTAACTAACATAACTAACAAAAATATTATAACATAAATGATGCTTATATGGTATAAACTGTTTCAAAATATTAAGAACTGTTGATATAAGTTGACTTAAGTTTGCATAAGGTGAAAATGTGCAGACATAAATGATTGATGTTTGATTTTTCTATGAATACAGAAATGTAAAACAGACAGCCTGCTTTTTGGGTCAGTTACATAAATCGAGTGTGGGCCCTGATGTTTTGGCCTACCAACCTGAGTCCCTGCAGGCGAATTTGACAGCGGGGTCGCACATGTGTGTGACGCCCTCGCAGTGCTTCTCGTCGCTCAGGTCCATGCAGTCGGTGTCACCGTCACAGCGCCAGCGCATGGGGATGCAAAGGCCGTCCATGCGACACTGGAACTCATCAACGTGGCAGCCCCCAGGAGGACGTGTGGCTGCAGGGTTAGACCAGGGACAGTTACGAAATGTACCACACACAACACACAGCTCTTATTAATCAGGCTTAATGAGGCCGGCCTGGCTGCTGTAACCCACGCGAGTTGTGGTCATCACTAGCTGGCTGTCCAAAGCAAACGTTTTCACGGACAGCGCGCCTGGCCTTGGCATCATTAGGCACCGAGAATAGAGGCTAGTGCTTATGGCAAAAGTCAGGTTTTGGCAGAAGCAGAACACTCAGAAACACACTGGAGTGAGACTAATCAATTATAAGGAGACTTGCATAACAGTTCATGAATTGAATGGACTGATATTCACTATAACAAACCATCCAATTGCAACCCTTTGTTCAGGGGGTTTTACCTCAATGAACTTGACTTTATAATGCCAATAAAAATCAAAAAGACGCCTGATCGTCTACAGAAGTAAAGCTTTCATTTCAAACTGGAAAATGAAAACATACACGTGTTTCCCTCTGACTGTTAGTACATAAAAACAGGAACATCTGTATTAAAATATCAACATTACCAACAAAACCAGTAACTCATACTTTTCAAGCTGGAGAGCAGCCACTATGTGTAGGCAGACTTAAATTGACTAATATGTTGAACGTTTCAATTGATTAGAGTACGAGCAGAGTGTATAATGAATTAATTTATCAGCATTTTCCTTCCTCTGCGTTAGTTATGTACTATGAGCCTAGAGCTGTACGATATTAGGAAATATGCAATATGCGATAATGTAGTTGAGCGTTGCGATGGCGATATCACATGAGAAGTGAGTAAAAACCTAGACTAGTCAGCGTCTGCATAAACTACCAGCTTATACAAAGCAGAAAAACATGAACATATAAAGGCTATGTAGAAAAAAAATGAAATGCAATACTACCAATTCCAACATTTTTTTTTTTAAAGAATTTAATTAAACAGAGCATTTAATGCCTCCCATAAAACATTTGAACCATTGAACATTGTTGAAAAATATCTGTTGAAAAATCTAAACATAATTTAAATTATAGTAAGTTCTTAGCCAGAAAAAAATAGCAAAAGGAACAATCTATAACAGTAGCACAGAAGATGAAGAAACTGCCCAGTGATGTTTTTGCCCTCTTCTCTGTGGCACAGGGTGAAAAGCTTCGGAAAAACACCATTTATCGCGATATGTATATTGTGCATGTTCATATCGCGATGATAGTAAATTTGCGATATATTGTGCAGCCCTATATGAGCCACATGGTGCTTCTCACACAGTGTGTGATAACCTAGTTTACACAGTGCTTCCAAAATGGGACGGCAAAGGCTAGTACAGGGGATCCTCGGGTTACAAGGCGTTTCGAGTTAGCCTCGTACTTACGGACTACGTGTGTGAACTAGTTTGGTTGCGCGCGGCGGATGAAGACGCAGTAATGCGGCGTATGAGTGAGAGAGTTTTACTTTTTCTGTGGTTAACACCAAAAATAGGGTTACATTACTGTCAGAGGAACGGATCTGTGTCATGACTCGAGGACCCCAAAGCAAAGTCTGTTGTTCTGGATAAGAGCGTCTGTCAAACGCTGTAAATGTGTTCCCCCCCAAGACCTTTTCAAACTGCTGCGAGTGGGAGGTCTTTGTATAGGTCATCACATTTGGAGGAGAAAAGGCATTGAGCATTGAGTGAGAGCGAGGGTCATCCTGCCCACCCAGAGACTAAAACCAATTATGGTCTCTTAGACTCCCTGCCATGGATGCTGTCGGCATCGGCATGACACGGACTCACACGCTTACACGGGTGTGCAACTCTATAGGCCTGAATAAAACAAGCTGTGACTACAGAGTCAGACTGAGGCCCTACAGCACACTCTGATGGTGCATATCGTTCGGACATGAGAATGCATAACATATGAGAGAAGCTAATTTTGTATTCAATCGCACTTTCCTATTCAACATATAAAACATTCGCGACTACATTCCTTACTCTTGTTAGAGCAACCTGAAAGTAATAGTTTCAAGAAATTTTGAGAACTAGTTGCATTACTGTGCATAATATCAATGAGGCAATTTTACTGTAAGTGGGTAGGTTGGCATATCCTACGTAAAATAAACTAGTTTAAAATAGTTTTTAACAATACTGTGACCACTGTGTGGCTGCTTTAGTAATGACAAATAAAAAAATACAGTATTAGTATTTGATACTGGCAGATATTCAATATTAAATAACTTGAATCCGGATCGGCCGCCAATAAAATCAGGACTGGGACATCCCTGGTCCTCAGGGATGGGACGCCTGGCTCTGACCTCATTAGACTGCGGGCAGAGAAGCCGGAGCTCATAACGAAAGTCAGGCTTTGGCAGAAGTCTGGTATGGCTAGAACTGGCCCTTTGGAGCACAGTGAAGTGAGACTAATGACTTCCAGACACGAGGCTAAGCCAGGCCTAGGGTTCTCTCACACACATTCACGCAAGCTGATGCACTTCCAAACACTCGTTCACGCTCACTGTAAGGAGGGCAGAGTCCATTAGTGCTCTGGAACTGGCTGCGCTGGACAGCAGACCTGTGTGTAAACTGCCTGTCAAACATTCAAGGACACCTTGGCTTCTTTAAAAAAGAAGGAGGAGTGAAATAATAAGGAGACCCCGTTTGAGGGACATGGTGGGTAATACATAATGGATATTTTGAGCGACAACCCCAGAACAATTAAAACTGTTCAGTCTTTGCAAATTGACAAAGAAAAGCTCATTTACAATAAAAATCTCAAACATTTGACAGCAAATACGGCATCCTTCTGCAAATTTCAGCTCATCATTCCTATTAATTAGCCAAATTTAACTTTTTATTTTTGTTTCAACTTTTCCAACGTTTTTAAATTCAGATGAATAAAGCATGTCATTTTCCCAGGGTGCCCAAATCTTTGCATCCAACAGAACACTCTTATACCCTCAATATTACACAATACACTCTACTCCAACCGCACAATGGGCCAAAACCGGGGCCAATCATGGAGCAACTCTGAGTGCAAGACTGAAACCAGAGAGGACAGCCAGAGGAGTGTGGGGAGGAGCCGGTTCACAGAGTGTGTGTGTGTGTGTGTGTGTGTGTGTGTGTGTGTGTGTGTGTGTGTGTGTGTCAAGTGTCCTGTACATCTGTTCTTGCATAATCCTCTTAGACAGCAAATTTCACAGCTGTCATTAATGCTGCTTTCCCAAGAGACCCTGTCTCACACACAAACACACACACTCTTCTACCATGCAAGTTTTTTTGGACCCACACATTGCACCACAAGCCGGCGCAGCAGTTTTTATGTGTAGGCAGAGTGCTTGGGAAATCACGATTTACGGGACTTAATGACGAGCCGCATGTCTTCAGTGTGGTTCGGCTTTCGATCCAGGAATATCTGAGAAAGCCACAAGAGCAGCAGTTTTAGGCAGTAAATGGGGATGCTTTCTACACTCAGCTCCACAGCGTTCCAGTCAAGAGCTCACAGAGTACTGTGTGAAACCATAGGCAGGCTGGAAAGTGAGCTGTGTGGTGTTTTCCCAAAAGAACAGAATCAAATGACTGATTCATTAAAAAAGGTGTGCAGTGATACACTCAAACCCACAATTCACTTCAATTTGTGATATAGGGCACACAATTTGTTCTCTTGATATCTTTCATATTAAAACTAGAATGGAGATGTTAAGCACAGCTGGGTGGGAACACATTTTACTTCAAAAGGAACCCATTACTCTTTTTGTACTATTTCATTTTGCCCAAGCCCACTTTGGATGCCTGTGGGGTACCAACACATTTTAAATGACCATTTTCCTTTATATTCCATAGAATTAAACTCTCTGATTTGTTACTGGACCTTTAAGAAAAAGACACATTTATATGTCGGCTGCTTGCTATTGTGCCGCATTCAAAAAGTAGTCACTGCTTCAGAGTGAATGGGTGAGGATAAATTATTCAGTGGGTGAATTTGCGTGAGTCTGTTTTCTGATATCACAAAACCATTGAGCTGTTTGGACTGTTATATTACATTAACAGGGTTTACATCCTACACAAAACTCTTATTTATACTGGTACAGACTACTGAAAATGTCATTTGTAACCCAAATCAAGGCTTTTTATGTTTAAACAAAGCAGTCTGATAACTTTCTGAAAACTTCACTGTTTTGAAAAAGGTGATTATATCAGGCTGCCAAAGTCTGCGATGTGTCTCCATATGAGATTTGACTCATTTGGTGTGCAAAGCAGCTTTAAAGTTATCCTGCTAGCAACTATTCTATTTCTGTGATGTGTCTGTAATCTCACTGCAGTATTTTTGGAAGGAACACAGTTAACATTTTTGCACCTTGAATCTACAACACTGTACATTTACTACCCAACTCTGGTGTTAGTTGTTTGAAAACTGCAGTTGAAACAGTGCCATTGCAAGAAATTACACTTTTAATGTCATTACGACACTAACGCACGTTCCCTGTGATCGGTTTATCCAGAATGCCTCACTGAGGCAGACCTTTCGCTGACTGAAATTGTAGATAGAGTCAAATTTCCGTGGAATGACTGTCCTCAGGCTGAGCTACACAGGAAGCAGTATTTCAGTTCTGACAGCTAAGCATTTTTGTTTGTTATCCCCAAAGAAGTGGAGCCTGGAACCTGGAACCAATCAGGGTTCCATAATGAATCTACAGCAGATCCAGATGTGCTGGCGGTACCAGGAGCAGCCGGGCAAGAGCAGACTCACCCTGGTTGGTGCAGTTGGCGCTCTTCTCGTCACTGTTGTCGCCGCAGTCGTTGTCTCCGTCACAGGTCCAGTACTCTGGGATGCAGCGGCCGCTGTTGCATTTGAACTGCACGCTGGAGCACGAGTGACTGCAGCCCGCTTCATCACTGTTATCTCCACAATCGTTATCTACACACAAAACAGGCACAGTCAACTCACTAACACCCCGGCACAAATCTTCTTTAATATATAAATATGCCACAGAACATCATATTGTAAGATGGTCTTGGCTGCATCTGATTTTAACTCTATAGAATACATCTACTTAGAGAGTCGTAAAAAGTGATAGTGAATCACCGTTATCACAGCGCCAGTTGACATTGATGCAGCGTCCATTGGCACAGGTGAACTGTGTGAGTGGGAAACAAGTAGGGTATGCTGCAGAAAAGAAAGAGAACAAGAGGGAGAGTCTGTATCATCCCTGTACAAATCTATCACACCCCTGAACCAACCAATCAATCAAACAAACAACTCAGTCTGGAGAAAACCAGTGAACACCCATGTGTGCAGTTTGGTGCACTTTTGCTGAGGGGAAGTAAAACCAACTGAACTGAAAGAAATCTGTGACTTCAGCTGTGAAACTAGTCTTAAAACCACCAAAACCACTCAAATATTGTATCTCTGGGAAACGGACTTAATATCATGCTTAGTGATTTTTTTTTACTTTCGGTTAAGATTTTTAACCCAGTTCTTTTCACACAAACTTTTCCCACTGTTTTAACATACTTAAGGTTAGTTTTGCATGTTATTTTAAACGTGGATTCATCAGTTCAGCTTGTGCTGTTGTAATTAAGCCAGCCATACAGGAGGAATGGCAAAAAGTCCAAAGCCTGTTATAAAAAGCTGATAGAGGGAGGCTGACCACAGGAGGCTGGTTCATCAGAGCGGTCTCCACAGTCATCGTCGAGGTCACAGGTCCAGGATACCGGGATGCAGCGGCCACTGGCACACGAGAACTGGTTGGGAGGACATGTGCGAGCTGGGAAGGACACAGAGCAAGCAAACTTCATCATAATCCAGAGAAAATCATCAATATTATTTTAGCAATATTGCATATTTTAAGGCCAATCCTGGTCTCAAACTTTCTTAAACGGGAAATTCACAATACTGTTCAAACTATCATACAAGCTAAACTGGCCAGAGTAGTTCGAGGTGTTCCATTATAGAGAAACTTTCAGACGCTCATGTTATTACACTGAATTATTTAAGATATGCTGCCTGCTGCTACATACATTGTTAAATCAGTTTGAGAAAAGACAAAGCTCATTGTTAAAATCCTCAGGGCCCTGAAAGTGCATTAAGATCATTAATATGATATTACAATTATTGATATGTTGTAATAAATAAACAAACAAACAAACAAACAAACAAACAAACCAGAAGGGGTCAAACAGAGATGCCACCAGGCCAATGCAGGAATCAGAATGGGGCTCAGTATATCAGCAGCCCCTCAGTATATATGATCAGATAATTCCTAAGAACTAGCTTTAACATTCCTGGGAATTTCTCTGCATGTGTACTTGTATGTTTTACCTGAGCAGGTGCTGTTGGATTCGTCCTCGTCGCTGCCACAGTCGTTGTCTCCGTCGCAGAGCCAGCGCGTCGGGATGCAGCGGTTGTTCTGGCACTTGAAGCGGTCAGCTGGGCAGGTGTGCTGGTCTGGGAGGAAAACACACGAGCATTTATTTGACCATTACAATCCAAATTGTGCAAACCCAATAACGTGTGCAAAGCCAATAAAGAAACAACTCTGACAGTGTCCTCCTTTGATCATTAAATTCTTGGCACTGACTATCAAGTTAATTTACTACATATGATCCATCATTTTCTCTTATTACACTTCTATTATTGAATCAAATATTTATAGAAATTTATTTCAATAGGGTACATTCACAAATCAGAGAGTAGTAATATTGACAAAAGTAGGGATATTTCATTTGATAAAACTATTGTACATAATACGACACATGAAATGAAAACACCCAATAAGGAAACTCCATACGATACTGTGCACCGTAAGACTATTGCACATAAGATATTGAAGAAAACGAATGTTTTAGCACCCATTAAGAAAATTGCACAACATTGCAGACTATTTGTAGACTATTGCACATAAGAGAATAATGCATGTAATGATCATTTAAACCCAGTTAGAAATAGCATCAGGTTATTCAGGGTATATACAGCAATCCTTAAATTAAAGTTAAATTTAATACCATTTTTACTACCTTTGGTTTTTTTTAAAAACCATCATGACACAGAGTTGCAAGTGTTAATCAACGACCTTTCTAACGTTTACGCTGATTTTGACATATAACACTGTACAACAGAATAGATTTACAGACTCACTGATCTTGAACCACATATTGCACATTTATTTCACTTAGTGAGTAAAAATAAAACATAGTTCCAACAAACTGGCGCAGCGGCACAGAAAGTTGAGTGACAGAGTTAACTGCTCTCTCCGGCCGTGCATTACCATTTTTATGTTTAGTGGATTGCATTTGCGACCGAAGTGCGTTAGCTGCCATCCAGTTGACATTGATGCTTTTTTTACATACCAAACAATAAGCCGGTTATTCCCTACGACAGGCTTGAGCCAGTCCTTAAACGCAGGGTCTTTCATCCAGCGGTCAGAAAACGTGTATTTGCCCATGACCACGCTGATGGTTGTCTGGACATGAGCCAGTTGACTAGCCGGTTGTTGAATGAGCACTGACTATGACGTTAGCATCAAACATAGCGTACAAAGTTGAGACTAATGCATTAAAGCAAAAAAAATCTGTCGGGAAACAGCTTGTAGCCTGTAGGCTACTCCGCAGCCATCAATATTTACGGGAACTGCCGAAACCATAATGTTTATTTTTTATTTTTAGGAAGAATAACTAAATAGTAATTCTGGTAAGGAAAAACACTTACCAGAACTTTGTCTGCCAAAGCTTACTTGTTTACTCCCAACAAAATTTTAAAAACCCCACGGACACCCTGTTATTGAACAGACTTCTGTGTGAATGTGTGACAGAGTTATAGAGCCTGTGAGTGGAGGGAAGGAAGAACTTTGTACAACTTTGTTTATTAATGTACATATGCAGCTTTTGGCTGTCCTGTCAGTCTAGTTTCTCCTGGGAAAGCACATGCATTTATGCTGCAAGAGAAAAAAAAATGAAGCTCACGGCAAAGTTCTGGGGCCTCGTCACTGTTGTCCAGGCAGTCGTTGTCTCCATCGCATTTCCAACGCTCTTGGATGCAGCGGCTATTCTTACAGGCGAACTCTCCCGGCTGGCACTGAGGCGGAGGCGCATAGGACGGATTCGCTGCAGCGACACAGAACAAAGTTTCACATCACTCCACTAATCATGCAAACACACCAGCAAGCAACAGCAGTGTCTGTTCACTTCCAATCAGGCTCCCCTCTATTTAAAGAGACTGACTTATTAACACAAAACTAAAACGCAATACATCATTGTGTTATTAAAGCATATTAAATACAAATGAAAGGAACATAAAAAGGCCAAAAAAGCAAAATAATTTTTCAAGCTGAACATAAAATGTACGAAATCATTTTCACTCTAATTATATAATAGCAAAAGCATGTTAAAAATTTAATATGTATTATTTCTCACTCACACCGCATTCTGCTGAAAATGCATATTTGTGTTTATGGTTTACTTTATGATAAATGAAAAAGTAATTTCACAACAGAAAAAAAATTCAGGCCAGAACATTTTGATACGGTGCAAATGCAGTTCATGGCATAACGGTAATGTGCAACAATGCGACCACATATAAACAAATACCGTGTGGATCAAATGTATACAAAAAATCACTGGTCTTCCAAGGGTTCGAATTTGATTCGTGTTTCAGGGTCACTCCTACCCTTGCAGGTCTTGTTGTCCGTGTCCAGAATCTGGTCGTCGGCGCAGGCGCAGGTACGCCCGACTGGTGTGAGCAAACACAGACTGCTGCAGCCCCCATTATTGGCCCTGCAGGGGTTTTGGCCTGTGACTGAGAGAACACACAATACAAGCGTACTTCAGACCAGGAGTTCCGAAATCCTCACAAAACTCTTTTTCAACACCTTTAAAGGAGGCAATAGCTCAGAGCGACATTTCCTTTACAGTACTTTACATTCATCTGCAGAGCCCATTCAAATTTGGTGACAAAAGGGTCAGTGAGGAGAATCTTTGAGAGCAGGACTGACAGCAGCACGCTTCTTTAAATAAGGACAAAAGAACACAGTCATAAGCAACAATGAAAGGCTCCCAAGGACAAAAAGGAAATGGGGATGTATGGATTTTTAGCTGCACCGAACAGAACAAAACAAAACAGGTGGCTCTTGTAGCTAACGGTCTGTTCCAGGCTTTATGAGGTGAAACCGTTTATGATGAGCTCATCTGTCAAGAGGGGAGAATCAGAGAAAGTGGGCAGAAGTCTGAGCCTTTTTAGTACTTATGTTCACAGCATAGGTCCATCAAAATCTGTCTCGGAGACAACAATAATATGTACCCAATTTGGTCGGGACTGGACAGAGTGCAGGATTTTCTCCTTCTGGAAAACAGACACGGGCACGAAAAGCTGGCGCGTTCTATAATGTCACGAGGCTTTGATAGTTATTAAAGTTCACTCTTGTAAGTGGTTCGGGCCCATTTTCCAAAAGGATGACCATTTTTAAGCTTTAATTCCTCTCTCTGGATGCCGCAGTCTGAGAAAAAGAATTGACGGGACCTACTCAATATTTGACCAAGTGGTGCAAGGTGTTCAACTGGCCTGTCAATCATGTTGAGTGGACGCTGCAATTACAGCACTGTGCAAACTGTTTAAAACCATTTATCTGTGTAGTGATGGACTTTCTGCTGGCAAATATACAAGTTATTATTAGGATAAATGCTAATATTAGGATAAATATAAGTTAATATTAGGATAAAGCCTATTATTAGGATAAATGTAATACTTGGCTCTCAAGAAGAGCAAACACAGAGACATACATAAAATCTACTACTTTGCTCTAATTTTAGCTTTTAAAGCATGTACTCCTCAGCTAAACAGGTTTTAAATTCATCTTTCTTAGGACTTTTGCACGTTTTTTTACATGTTGGTGGTTGAGAGCCAAAGGCAAACCAGATATTTTGGGATGTTAAATTCTGCCACAGCGACCTTCAGCTTGGCTTTTTAACTCTGCAGAAAATGTCTAAAGGAAAAGAATATACCTAGCAGACGACTAAAACGCTCTTTTCCCATAACCCTCCTTAAGTGAACTCTGTAAGTATGTTATGTGCAGTGTATGTGTACTTTGTTGCTGCTGAGCGTCGTAGGTGCGGATCTCGTAGATGGGCGGCCGTTCGTTGCGCAGCAGCGTGACTTTCTTGGTGATCTGGTCCAGTTTGTAAATACTCCCGAGCCGATACTCGTTCCAGAACAGGAAGTTCTTATAGTGGCACAGGCCGAAGGGGTGGTTCAGCTCCTGCCCTTCATAGACCGTCTAACCAATCAGAGAACAGCACTTTATCACAGGTTTGTCTTGTAACGGTTAGAAGCTCCTGGTTCCGCCCTCCTGTTCCTAATCCCCCTTTCATGTGCACCTCATCATTTTTGACACATGCTTTAACACAGTTATGCACATTTTAATTAGCAGCATCATAGATATTGTGAAAAAATCTTAAAATGTGAACTGTGCAAAAGTTAAGGAATGCAATATTGCATGTATAAAAGGAATATGTCCAAATAATCAGAGAAAATAGTTACGTTTGTGCTCGTAACTGAGTGACTTAATATGAAATCAACAAATCCAGTGAAATTCAAACTTCTGCATTCAATGGAGATGTTAGAATTAATATTAAAGAAATAGCTTCTGAAAAAACAGTGAGTATATGCAATTGTATCCCAAAATGTAGTCAAGACACGCCTGATGTCTGAAGGTCGTTTCTTTAGCGGAACCTATTAGATTAATGTAGATTACAAGTAAAAGATTATGTACAAAAACAAGCATCACAAACTCAGTGATTAAATCCCCATACATTGGCCTTAAAATTAGTAACTTTTTTTGTGTTTAATTAAATTGGCTGTTCTAGATTAATTTTATTTTTTCCAACTATAGACTCCTATTTGCTAGCAGTCTGTAATCTCAAACAGTTTTGGTTTCTCACCCTGCGTTCGGTGGTGTTGAGCAGAACCATCTCAATACGGTCGTAGTAGGCGTCCACCCAGTACAGGATGCCCTGCTGGATGTCCAGGCTCAGGCCGTTCGGCCACAGCATGTTTTTGGAGGTGATGAGGACGGAAAAGTTGGTGCCATCCATCCAGGCTTTCCTTATGCTGCCACGGTTCGCGTCTCTGGAGTCCTCCTGCCAGTCGCTGCAATACAGCATCCTGAAACACAAACATCCAGCTTTTAGTGTTTATTTAGGTCTAATTGCAAATATAACTGCAATGAACCTTAATTAAGTTATTCTCAGGTACATGGATGTTGTGTATCCTTTGAGAACATCAGTCCTACCCATGTACAGGGTCCACCACGATGGCACGTGGGTGGGTCATCTTGCCCTCAATCAGGGTCTTGCGAGTCTGGGAGGCTTTTTCTAACTTGGCCACATTGATGGTCTTCTCAAGTCCATCATCTGTCCAGTACAGGTTCTGACCCATCCAGTCCACTGCTATTCCCTCAACAGTGTGGATTCCTATGGGCAGAATGGAACAGTGTGATATTATAGTGTACCAGTATAGCAGTGTACCAGATCACTGGATATCTGACACAGGCATGAGGCAGGAAAACCCAAACAGGAAGAGATGTAGACAGGGATTCCCAGCAAGTCCTGGAGGTACTGTGTAGTTTGGTAGTCCCCCCAAAGGCACTCACTAAACATGGTAATTAACAGGTAAGTTGAACCAGGTGGAGCTGGGGATCCCTGATGTAGAAGCTACAGAGATCCGATATACACCGCTGGGTTTTACACGTACCTCTACAAAAACGACAGCTAGTAATACAAGAACTACAACACTAGTCTAAAGGACACACCTACTAAACCTCCCGAATTAAATTCAAGTCACTAATTTTGGTCTACAGAGTGGCATCTGGGTCTGCCCCCAGCTACCCTAATCCTATCATTCAGGCTTATGTCCCCTCCACTTCTCCAAGCAACATCATCTGGCTCTGCCATCCTTACCCACAAAGCAAAGCCAGGCCAGACTGCTCTCACTTGTGCTTCCCTGATCTTCCAAAGGTGCCCAGAGCAGCAGAGCTCCTATCCTGATGCACTACTGATGTCCTGATGCAATATTCCTACATAAAGATTTTAACCCTTAAAAGTTTACTCTTGTTCTCACACTGTCCTGAAACTTAAGTGTTGCTTTGGCTAAAAGTGCCTGCCATATGAATGTAATAACTTATCCAGATATGCAACTGATCAAAAAAGGTGAAAAGCATCTTAATGGGTTCAGAGTGGCCATGCAGCTTCATGTGTAGCAGGTGACTGCTCAAAACGACTTGCTGATCTTACGCACTCAACATTTCTAGAGGCTTATCCCAACAAGTGGCAGTTGTCAAGAACTTGGAGATCAAAAGCCATCAAAACTGATCAGGCAGCCTTTATGACTAATGCTTGGGGGGGGGTCTTTGTAAATGTTTTTATAAGTCTATGTCAGTTGTCATGTGTGTTGTAGCCCGTTGGCAAGAATGTGCAATCAACTTTGTGCTACACACTCAGCCAAGTGTGTAAACAAGGAACTGAACTACAGGAGCTGTGCGGCAGTTCCTTGCCTCTTCTGCAAAGGGTATGTTTATGGGCCTATATGGCTAAATACGACTAAAAAGATCATGGCCAAAATTTTTTATTTAACACCATCTATTGCTGGTTGATGGTTCTATAATCACTATAGTATTGCAGATAAAAAGTGCCCTGCCTGTGTGCAGTGTTGACTTCCTGGCCTCACCGTCCTTCACGATGATGTCCCTCTCAGTGCCGTCGATTTTCTGCCGGCCGATGGTATAGGTGGTAGCGTCACTGAAGTAGATGAACTCCGTCTCGGTATGGAAGTCCAGAGCCCTGGGGTTGTTCAGGTTCTCAATGGGGATGATGTGCTCGTCGTAAACTCTGGCATGCAGGTCCATGCCCCGGATAACACCCGGCCGACCTTTACCATACACCAGGAACAGCTCGTGCTCCGGTTCTGAGGACACAACAAACACACCACAGTTGCTCAGAGTTATTGTCCCTCAAGTGCTTCACACTCATAGCTCACCAAAATAAAAACTTAATAAAAAAAATGCAGATTCTAAACTTTCAACTGATACAATATCCAAAGGCAGAACAGAAGAAAGAACCCATTTTTGTTAACCTTTATGCCATTAAAGTAAAAATATTTTTAAGTGCACAAAAACTGAAATATGACGCGTACTGATTTACGCTTTGGGATTGCATGAGAAGTGTTATCTGTTATTGGTCAATTTCCATCCATTGGAGAGCTGCTTGTGAATTAGTTTAGTAGGCAGGCGCATCTGAATTCATTTAATATATCCAATAACTTACATCACAAATTATATTTTTTTAAAAATTCTATGAAAATAATTAACTGATGTGTCTTTTTTGCTATTTACTTTTTATTGATTAAAATAAACAAAGACAAAGACCAACAAACAATTCTTTAGGGGTAGGAAAACGTAAAATGAGGCGCAACATTATGAAAGTTGGCTGTAGCACAATGAATTTTGAAACAAAAATCTGCTTTAACTTTTTTATGAAACCACAGGAACCCTGCAGTATTGTGGTACTGCTATCTAGAACTGTATTCAGCAAAGGAGCCATCTACACCTCTAACCAGTCACTAAATGTTTTAAACTGTGTTAGTGAGCATCCCGACCAATTCCAGGTCCAGGAGAGTGTTTCTGTAGGAGCTGGGACCAATTAAGGAATTCTCAAACAAAAGAGCATAATTAACTCAACACTGCAGGCCAATCTAATCATCGCAGATTCACTAATGTGTACCTGTGTAACTCACACCTGCTGTTAGATCATGTAAATGCAGCTCATAACAGCTAACTTTATAATTTACATGGAGTCTAAGGCCATGTCCACACGTACATGGGTATTTCTGAAAACGGAGATTTTCCGTTTTCGTTTTTAAAAAAAATCGCGTCCACACGAGCACGTTTTCAAAAAT
>JBBPDB010000134.1:4608023-4621487 GCA_037974465.1 Brachypetersius altus
GAAGTGTCCGGGAGCGGAGAAGATACACACTTTTGTTTTGACTAACCTAACAACTATGTTACGCACACACATTGCTTGCTGCTTGATAAATTGGAAAGCATACGCTTAAGATTCAGAACAACTCTTCTCTCAGACTTGTTCCCTTGCTGCAAGATCATACAAATTATTCTTTATACTTTCATTACGTCTCGTGGTGAGCTTCCTTTTCTTTGACACACAGAAATGTTGAAAATATCTGTAATTTTCTATTAACAAGCACATGTTAATCCCTGATTCTGGACAGAAATCAGTAATGGTGAAGACGACAATCAGTCGCTCTCTCATTCTGCCTCTATGCAGCTCCCTCATTCAGACAATCTGGGTCTTTCTGCGAGTGCTGCCAGCCCAGCTGTGAGGGGCATCCCGAGCTGCCTTCTATTTTAACAGCTGCCACTGCACTTCCTTCCGAGGCACCGAGCAATATGCTCTTTTTCACACACCGACGCAGACACGCGCGCGCACACACACACACCCGTTCAAAATATGATACAAAGAAACAACTGGCCAAAAATGTCAGCAACTGAAAGCATTTTTGTCTACATTACATCAGAACGCTCCAAAAAGACTTGCACTTGCAAAGTCTCTCACTTGCAAAGTGCAACTAAACAGACAATGACCAGCATTTTTAAGTATTTTATACATATAAAAATGTCAAATCATCACTAGAGTAATTATCAGAGCATTTTTCCAATATTTGTACAGTAAAACAAATACAATCTTGGGTTTCCATAACTGCAGTACAGCCATAGCTCTATATAAGCCAGCCCTCCAGTGTAGCCACATCATGGAATTATAGGAAATGTGCTGAATCAAATGAAACAATGACTGCCAAGGCAAACACTCTGCTCTTGGGTAGCCCCCCCCAGCTCTGAGGGGCTGAAGTGGAGACAGGTAAGGAAACTGTCTTCTCTCTGCGCAGTCCCAGCCTCTCTCTGTTTACAGTAAATCAGATGCTTGGCGAGAAATAGCAGCCACCCCCCCACCACATCCCTTACACAAGCCTTCTCTCCATATGGCACCCCCCCGACAGAAGAAAAACAGCCCTGGCTTCTTACTTTCCAGTAAAAGTTCCATAGCTAAACCTTTTCCGGAAACTTCCAAAACCCTACAGGGGCCTCGGATCCGGCCAAAAAAACGTCCAGACACTTTTTTAGCGCGGAGGACGGACAGGCCGTCGTGTGTTTCTCATTTAGGCCGGGCCCTATTCGCCCAAGGAGAGGAATGTGGGGGAACTGTTGTGAAACAATAAGTGCAGCGGGAACATCTGCGATCGCTCAGAGCAGAAACAGCAGGCTGGTGAACGGAGCCCAGGCTCAGAAGGCACTTCGGAACAGGAAGCAAAAGTCAGCGATGAATTCCGTACAATTACACTGTTCCAAAGTAGGGAGTTACTGTTTTCAGTAATACAAAATGAATGTGTTTATCATGATGAAGTCCTCTATACATATCTGCCAAAGTCCATTAACATCCAGAATGCCTTGTGCTTGGAAAGTGGAGGTTTATCTCAAGGCACATAACACAAGAAATTGTGAGACCAAGTTATAAGTTACATTGACTACATCAATGAAGAGTTAATAGATAGTTTAAAACCATTTAATGATTATTATAAGTCACGGATATGTTGAAAATAAATAAGCATCCAACTGAGAGGTGAAGTAAATAACACCGATTATCTTTCTACGATGGAACCTGCCAAGATGTGGGGATTGAGCATTTGTGGGATGTGCTAAACACATAGAGACCTAATGAGACCCCGTACTGTATAATGTATATTCAAAACTGTGCAGTCTATTTTTTTAAAAGCCGTTGAGCAGTGAGTGAGCAGTGAGTGCTTTATCCACATTAATATGACTAAATATTCTATAAATAATTCTATAAATCTAGAATTGAACTTATGTTGTTCTTACCAGCTCACAAAATATGAACTACTGTTTTTTATCCAAAACAAATCTTATATTTCTTACGGTTTTCGTGTTTGTTTGCATCTATTCTGATGTTAATTTTGCCAGCAGAAAGACACATTACACAAAGGTACTTTTGCACACTACTACCAGCACAGATTACTGAAGCTAAACTAGCCACGTATCAAAGGAGAAGCGCAACAGAAGCGGAAAAGATGCGGCCAAAGCTAGCAGTTAAGTGAGATTCTTAGCAGCTTAACAGTATCCGTAACACGGAGACGCTGGCCATGGCCTGCTGGAGACGACAGCCAAGGATGGAGGAACAAAGCAGCAAGTGTGTGGCGGGGCCAGGCACACACTGCCCATAGCCTCATGAATGGACAGCCCTTTTCAGCGCCACACCACTTAAGCAGAATCTCAGAGACGCACATGCACGAACACACACCAGATAGCAGAACAACAGATCCAGGCTAATAACGACAACTAGATCTAGACTGGCCCCGTAGCTACGGGGCTAAAGAAGCTAAAAACAGCAGAAGCAGCCACCAAGTCGGAATTTTGTCTGTACTTTCGTCGATTTTACACATAACAAATGGGTAAAGAAGCTCACAGAGTCTAGACCCATCTAAGAGTCTACATCACTATGATAGTCTTTAGTACAGGATTTCAAGTTTAGACTCTTTATTGACCACATTGCCCCAGCACACAGTGTGAACAGTGAGAAAGTCTTTCTCTGTATTTAACCCATTCACCAAGTAAATTAGAGAGAAGGAAGGAACACAGCACCTGGGGAGCAGTGTGTGGGACAGTAGCTTGCCCAAGGATACCCCTAGCAGTGCTGGGATTCAAACCCATGCCCTTCTGATCGCAGGGGCAACACCCTAACAACCAGCCTACCAGCTACCACTCTGATGATAAAGTAACTTTGAAAGAAACAAGGCCATTTTACATTACCTAACCAAATATCTGATTTCCTGTGTGAGATGAGCATGAGATTACCAGTGATTAGCACAATGCTAACACTGATGCACAATGTGAGCTCCCTTTAGTGTAAAGTAAAGTGTAATGTGACCATTCTGTCATATGTGAACACACTGCAGTACACAGTGCAAACAGCACAACATTCAACCCATTTACCAAGTGAGGCAGCAGGCAGCCAGGAACACATCGCCTGGGGAGATTTGAACCCACAACCTTCTGATTACAAAGTCAATTCCCTAACCACTAGGCCACCAGCTGCCTCTGTACTTGTCTATACAGCTACAGCAGCCTTCTGGCTTTGGAGAAACCCTTTAAAAGCAAAACCCTGACACCAGACATGATGTGTTACATTTGAAATTGCAGGAAAATGTGTTGGTTTGAACATTTTTTTGGCCAATCTGCTCCTCTAAAGTCAATTAGCTAGATGACTCTTTGGGCTTGTGAACTTCTGCTGAGAACGCGTGTGGCCTCACACTGCCCTGTGAAACACAGGTCATGTAAAGCGCTGAGCTGAGCGAACGAGTGAATGAATTGCTAAAAAAGAGCACTTCTGCAGCGCAGAGGCTGGGCATTCCCAGCCAGATTGGAGAGGTGATACTGATTCCAGGGCCGCGCTGCCTCCTTCACTCCCTGCTGGAAAGCACTCGAGGCCTGCTCTTGTGAAGAATGACGCAGTGATTTGACTGTGCGCTGATTGCTGAAACATATGCATGGGCTTCTCTGTGGCTCAGTCAGACGCTGGGAGTGCTGGAGAAAGTTCCAGAAGCATTCCAGCCAGCAGAGAGGAGCATGAATCATGCCGAGACTAGCTCAATGTACCCAGCAGCATGGGAGATGTTACCAAAAAAAAAAAAAAAAAAGGCAGAGCCGTCCCCCAACCTGTGACAAGGACATGCTCGGCAGGATATTCAGGTAGAAAGTCTGTTCTTAGTTATGCAACATGTACTGTTTTTTTTACAGAATGATGTGTCAAAGAGTCAGAAACCACATAAGAATGCCTGTTTGCAATTACTCACAAAGTCTGATGCAAGAATTTGCTTTGGAATGACTTGTAGGAGGCTAGTTCATGTACATAAGCTTCCAAAAAATGTCAGTTATATTTGTAGCACCAGTGCAAAACAAAGTAAAAGAACTGATACCAGACACTAAATAATTTTCGATGCACTACATTATCAGACATGGGGGCATTTTCTGCCACCCCTTTAAAATAGCATGTTGCCCCTACTACACCCTTATGAGTGCTATTTGACGGAAAACTGAATTGTCTTCACTTCACCAGAAAACATCAGAGTGTCCACACAGTCCACACATAGAACATAACCATACAGGTTAAAACAATCATGCCTTTAGTACTGATTTAGGAACATGAACCCCAACAAACATTTAAAGTGGACCTTATAATGTAAGAAATATTGGGCCTTTTTACAAATTCTGCTCTTCCAAGGCTCTATTTTAGTCTATAGAAAGGTTACATGTAGAACCAAGATATATTCATACGCGTTCTCTGCATGGTTAAACAGTTCTCTGTGATGTAGCAAAAAAGCTTCTGCTAGTGTCAGAAATCACAGAACCTTTCTTTGGTCCTAAATAAATCTTTTTGTCCTAAGAATGAAGGAAAAGATCAATGCATCCAACATTGCATCAATCTGTAATGGAGAAGGGTGGGACTCCCCGTTCCCTGCTATGCCTTCAAGAGTCTGAATGGGCCGGCAGCCTGCGCACTATTGGGTAGCTCTGCTGGAAAGTGTGTGTGTTTTGGCCGGCTTTCGTGTCGTGCTTATTTTCACAAGCCAGACTGGTCACCAGGGCACATCTGGCCTGCTCATCTGCCCAGCATGCCGCGGCTATAAATCAGCCCATCCTGTGTGAAACTGGGGCTGTCTGGCCTACCAGTAGCATTACCACTCAGGCCGCAAAACCCGTCACCCTCTTTGTCCACCACCGGACAGACCCACTGAAGTCAGACACTCACCCTGTTCTTATTAGCTTCCAGTACTGATCTGCATTCCAGGGCAAAACTACTGAATTAGTCTTCAAACATCAAACACCTACTGGCCCTATTGATTATATTCAGAGTAATGGGACTGATATATATATATATATATATATTTTTTTACCAAACTAGCCCTTTAACAGACTTCTGGTCTTCTGGTCTGTCTGTGCACAGCAAGGGCACAGAGCGATTATAGATGTAGCAGTCAAATTTTGGCTGAACAGTCTAATGAAGAGAGAGAAGAGCTGAGGTCAGAGATTTATGGCCCCAGTTAAAAGGAGATCAGAACTTCAACATCACTTATAATTAGTTCACTTCTGTTGGAGTACACCCTTGTGGATGCTGAGTAATGGGGCTGGGACGCAGATTTATGACTTAAATTTGGAATCTGGTATAGAGAGCCACGTAAGGCTGTGCGGAAGTTCACTTGGGGAATACGTGAAGGCCAACAAAACATCCAGACCCCAATGCATTTTAACAAACAGTCTCAGAACTGACTGTACTTTCCACAACAGAACAGCAGGGCCATTTATTATAAGAAACCCAAGGGCACATTTTAAAGCGATAGTTTGCCAATAAAGCTGAGTAATAAGAAAGTAGGTATCGCTGCCATGATGAATCACGGTATGGTTTCTTTGCTGACCAGCTGCAGGTTTCACTATAATCAGCCGTGTTTAACACACGCACGGGCGCACGCACAAACACACGCACGCACGCGCACAAACACACGCACGCACGCACACACACACGCGCACACACAATACAGCTCTGAAAAAGATAAGAGACCACTGCAATTTATTCCAGTCCAGTGTCTGTTAAATTCCTACACAAGCACCTCATTCTGCTTCATGAGGTACTGATTAGTGATCACCTGAATCACATCTTATTTAAAGAGGTAAAGTATCAACACTCTCCTCTCGCATTCCTAGATATGCCTTAAACCATAGAATAAATGAATGAATGAATATATATATGTTTGATCCCTAAAAATGACTACTGGTTCTTCATACTCATCTACAAAAATATGTTTTCCTATTATTTTTTCACATGAATAACCTTCTGCCACATGGTGTAAAGTCCTTATGCTCCTGGTATGCATGTATGTCTCTGTAAGCTTTTAACAGAAGTGTTGGTTCACCCTGGGTGGGTAGAATGACACGGCAATCTCCCCCCTTCTGCACCAGTATGTTGTTCATACATCTGTCCATTTGTTCACTGAGGGTACAAGTACACAGGGGCACATTTCCATTAACACAAATCAAACTATCCATGCCACCATTTCTACCTGCTTAAGAGTGATTAAAAACACTGAGGTTGAGGCTGATCAGAGCAGTTGCCTGCACAGTTACAATTCCATTCGCTCTTGATCACACAGTTTGAGATGATGGCTTGTGTGGGGGTTTCTAGTCTTAGTTCTGAGGTCCACTGTAATCAGACGAAGGTGAGTCATGTATACACCTCGAAACCTGCTTGAACCAGCTTGCTCTCTGTCAGCACTGTGTACGATAGAAAACCCAGCCAGCAGAATCAAGCTCCTTTCTTCATTTGTCTTGCTGCATTCCAACATCTGTTCATTCATTTTGGATATGCATACCTTAGCTCTACGCTGGTGTTCTCCATGCGCGCTCTTATTAAAATATCTGATAGACAGAAAATTGTGGCTGAAGACATAATTATGACCAATATTATTATAAATATAATTTTATTAATAATAATTTAAAACCTGTCTCATGTGAGGTTTGTGTAGGAATAATGGCGGGTGATGAACTGCTGACCCGTGCATGGTGCTTCTCCACCTTTCGCCCTATAACAGCTGTGATAGACTAGAGCATCCTCCACAACCCTAGTGAAGTATAAGCTGTTCAGATCATGACAGGATGAGTATTGGCATATAAAATACCAGCAGAGAACGTACTAAATTAGCATTGAGGATCCAGCACAAAATTAAAGAAACAAGCTTTGAAACATGTCCTGGCTGATCCAGTACCTATGGTTTGGGGTGGGGTGGATGTTTGAAGTGTGCGAGAAAAGACCAGAGACTTTTATTCTATGGTGTGTGTCCTGCTTCGTGGTATGTGGAGCTGAATAATTGCCCATATCTGGGCTCCTACAGAAAATTGGTGTGTTGCTGAGCTCATTAAAGGAAGTGATTTGCCCAAAGCAGTACATCTGCCTGCAGTTAATCTGTGAGAGAAGGAAACATCAAACCCCGCCGCAGCTCGGTAGCTCCAGGAGCAGCCGCAGCTGGGGAGTTTGTGCACCTGCCGTGCCGAGCTGAGAACGGTGGGGACCCGAACAGTCCAAAAGCCGGGTGCTGAGCCAAGCCCGGTGTTTGTTTCTCACCAAGCTGCATTTCTGTGTGCTCTGGTTTTCCGCTCTGGCTCAGAGACGCACTGGAGGCAGAGTCATAGAACTAATGCGTGAGGAGGGGATTGCTCTGGTGGGCCAGATCTAGCGAATGGGGGTTCCAGAAAACAGTGGACCTAGACGGGTGAGTTTTCTAGCTAGAGCTGGTCAAAATTCATTTGAAATTCATAATTATGGCAAATTACCCAGGTCACAACAAAGTTTTCTAAACCAGTTTTTCATGCTGATTTCAGATCTGCTTTCAGTTTTTTTTCAGTCACATCAACTTTTTGAATGATGAGTAATATTAGATCTGCAATAGACTTGCATGCGTTTTTTATTAAACCACAGACACCAATCAAGGACTGTTTCAAAATTTTCAATGCGAAGACAGACAGGCAACCCATGTGGCATAAATATAATGATCAGTGTTTCTTCAAAAATGCTCAGCATATGATTATCATGCAGTATAGAACTAGCTCCATCACAAAAACTGTACGTGTGGGGAAACACTAAACACAGTTTTGAAATCAGCATAAAGACAATACAAAACCCACATAAACGTATCTCTGATGATGTTGCCCTGTGTTATGTTTTCCTACAGATCATCTTAACATCTGAATACTTTTGAAGAACATGAAGAAAATAAAATGTGCATTCTGATGCCTCTGGTTTTGTTGTTCTTTCGACAAATTGTCAATCACTATAGTATTATGAATAACATTCATAAGACGTCTTTAATGAAAACTGACAAATACGTACTTAAAACACTCAAAGCCTTATTCTGTGTCAGATGCTGAAACATCAAACTTGAATAAAGCCAGCTTCATGACAGCTAACACTTGTCTGATAAAGGCTCTATTAATCTGAATGTAGGTTTATGTCAGTTGTAATTAAAGGTTTATGTAGGTGTCATAGAGCATTATGAGCAATGGCCTACAGTAACGTATTACCAAACTCTTATTACCGTACCCAGGTCAGTCTGTACAAAACTGCTTTAAAGACCCTTCAGTGACTCTACACGTCAAACTCTTACTACCCAACCTGATTAAAGGCCTGTATTGGGTGTTAAGCCTCCACGTTGATGCATGATGTCCACCAATGATTGCCACAAACAGCAACATTAGATGGGAATTTCCCTACTTAATGTAACAATTAAATGTAAACAAAGTAATGCTTTAATGGCAGGGAGTCCATTGCAGAGAAATTTTCTTACTGAAATTCTTTACAGTGGTGATAATATAAACCATGGGACAAATATAGCCATTTTTTTTAATGACTATACAGCCAATGATTTAATATTCAAAACCGTGAGTTAATGTGCTAGATTGGATATATAATGTTAATGGTAAAATAGTGGTAGTGCATCCTTGCGTCGTCGTTTCCACAGATAAGCGGCACATTTGTAGCCGGTCGTCCACATGATGTTAAAAATAAAGCAATAAATATTAATCAGATAAATGAATATTTAATCATCTGTGCAGCAAAAAGCAACGACCTTGTCGCCAGTGCACCGGTCGTCCTTCCATGGACCATTAACCACTGCATACTGGGAACATAAAACCTGCAGGACATTTTACTGCCGTAGCATCTGTTGGAAACAGAACTTGCTTCTATTACTGATATCAAACCATGTTTGTTTGCACTTGTACTGGTATTTTATTGCCCAGTCCTATTTCTCCCCAACACGCAATGGGAAGCAGTGCTGGGTCTCGCCACACAGCTGTTCCTCCCTGAAGTCGGGATCAGTTCCGCAACACAGAGACAAAAATGCACAGACTGGAAGGAAAAGTGTCCGAGTCATCGTTTCCTTTTTTCTGGCTGGCACATAGCCGGGCGAACTGGACAGAGCTAGAACAGAAGCTCTGCTTCAACACTTGACCTTCAGTGGACCTCACTGTCTCTGCTGAGTTCTTAAAGAATGAAGCTTTCAGACGGAGCCCCACAATCCAGCTCATGTCTAAAGTGTTACACACACTTCTGCATAATGTGGGGTAATACAGCTAGCAATCACAAGAATAGTCACCCAAGTATTCCCACACATCCAAATACATCACTTCTATCTAATCAGCTTAGATTAAGTCATACCCCACCTTAATGATCGCCTGGATTAAACACACTGGGAGTTTAGGGGGGGTGTTTATGGAAATAATACTGATTTGTAATGTCTGTTAGCGATCTTTTTCTACAACTTTAAGGCTTTTACAGTAAAATGCATTAAGATTATGAAACACACTGACTCAGACAGGTCTCAAATTTTCAGTGATACTGTAGACGCTGTAGGAGGGGAGCTGCTTTTGCAGCTTTTTGTAATTTTAGGTTTTTAGCAGATAGAGGATGAGACTCAGCTTTGAACGGCTTGGAAAAGAGGTTTACACAGATATGAAAGTGAAGCCCATATCTGATTCATATTTGTAGCTTTGAGACCCGGGCCAACCTGACGCTGTCCAAGTAGTGCGGCTAAATTTAAAATCTGAACCCAAACTGAACCTGAGGCAGCTTGAATGAACCAACAGAGATGGATCCTCACAGACAAGGATCTGCACACAAGAGAGTGAGAAAGAATGTGAGTGTGTGTGTATGTGTGTGTTAGTCACATGTGAACACATTGCACTGTGTGAACAGCGTGACATTCTTTATCTGCATTTAACCCATTCACAAAGTGAAGCAGGGGGCTCCACCAATGAGGGGTGCCCAGGGAGAAGTGTGGGGACGGTACCTTGCTCAAGGGAACCTCAGCGATGCCACTGGTAGTGTTAGGATTCGAACCCACAACCTTCTGATTGCAGGGGCAAAGTCGTAACCACTAGAACACCAGCTGCCTCACTCTGTGTATGCATGAAAGGAAGAATATTTTTTTAAATTTTATAAATAAATAAAAGAACACGCTCATCAGAAAACAGGCTGAGTCTGATGCCGCCTGTGGGCTGGGGTCGACTAGCAGACCTCAAGGACGGAGAGTGAGTCACGATTCTGGAGAGCGTGAAAGCAGAATGTGGAGAGAGTGAGTTGCAGCGTTAGTACCAGTATCAAAGGACCAGGGCAAATTTCAGATTGACACACACACACACACACTTTCAGACAGAGAAACTATGGTTTATCACACTCATACACACTCGATATCCTGCCCTGTCCTCCCCCTCTCTCCCTTCATCAGCATGTCTCCTCCTAACATGCAACACTTCCCTTATCTCGCCTCCTGTTTCTGTGGAGCTCTTTCTCTATACACATACTTCAGTCTCTATATAGCCAAGCTTTACTGCAAGTAGAAGACAGTCACAGAAAGACTGGAAGGCCAGTCTTCCTCTCCACCACTCGCCACTATAGAGATCCTTTTAAAACTTTTTTCACACCAGGACCCAAATGAAGAGGTAATAATATTTGAAAATATTTAAAAATGTGAAATATGACGAGAAATTAAGACGAGAAATAAATAAGTTCTTATGGGGCACATATGGTTTCTGGGTGAGATATCATCTTATTTTACTTTATAAAATATTTGAATAGTCTCAGGACAAATATTATCTCTTCGTTTGGATTTGGTCCAGGTGGTAGGAAATGGATTTGTTTTCTTCCCCGTTTCTTTATGAAAGATTCAAAACATGCTATTCATTTCTCATAATATGGCATTACTCTATAATACTGCAATTATATATGGATATATTGTTATAAAGCATATTTTTTATTCCACTGGTTATGCTGCTTCTATTTTCTGCGCTTGTACTGTTCACTTTGCTGCTTTAAAAACTGCCAGTGAGATTAAAAAATGGTTATTTTTATCTCATCTTAGCATAAATAATGTCACAAGAACACTCATACATTCACCTACTCAGCCTACAGCAGTTTAGCCACACCCCTTCAGACTGACGTTATAAGAAGTGTTTCTGCCATTTTTAATGAGACAATCACTGGGAAGCCAATCATAACACAAAGGGTGAAGTAAACATGAATTATGATTATTTTTGTTTCATAAAAGCAGGCAAACACTATAAACAGACCTCAGGAAAATAAATCTAGAAATATGAAGGATTATAAAAAAAATAGTCTAGGCATTCTAGATACCAGAATTCAGCTGCTTTAATAGTTTGTACATTTGATATCTATATTTGTCTGGTGACTTCATGTCACAGTGCCCTTTGAATTCTTTTTTGATCACATAGAAAACGTTTATGCTACGACTGCACAGACAAAGAGACAAGAAGACAAAAGACCCCTCCTCTTCTAATACTTCTACTACTACTATTTTCGGCTGCTCCCGAATAGGGTTTCCACAGCGTCTGTCTTTCAAATCAGATCAAAAGCCTGTCCTTCCTCACCACATCCACAAACCTCCTGCTAGACCTTCCTCTTCTCCTCTTCCCTGCAGCTCCATCCTCATCCTCCTTCTCCCAACACACTCAGAGTCTCTCCTCAGCATCTTTCTCCCAACACTCAGAATCTCCCCTTGGCACGTGTCCAAACCAACACATAGTGGATTCTTCCTACCATCCCTAAAACTGGCTGCGCCGCCTCATCATCCATCACACTGTGTGAGTGTGTTGGAAGAGGACTTAGCAGTTTGGGGCCGTGAGCATGTTTCAAACAGCCGTGACCTTCCTGCAGCCCTCAGTCTAGTCTTGGCTGGCTTCCAGCATTAGCTAGCCTCTATTTAGTCTGAATGAGCTTTTAGGCCTCATTTATTGCACAAGAACATCCAGTCAAACATCAACAACTTCACACACTGAGGGCCGAGTGAAACAGAAGAGTAAAGAATCAACTGCGGCTGTCATAAAAGCTCAGAAAAGGGAAAATGGCAACAATAAAAAGTTTACAATAACAAATCTGGTCAATTTATTGCCTTGCCAATTGTGAAATTATAACTAAAAAGGAAGTACAGGTAACACAGGTTAAGACTGAAAATACAGAAAAACAAATAACTTTTTCTGCTCCTGCATACCATTCATTCTAATGATACTAAAACATTTTCAGAGATTTAATTACAGCAGGTGGGGGAAAACAACAAACATCAACATGTGTCACGTCCTTATCTGTCCCACAATCTCCCTGCAACCTTCTATCATGCACTGAGCTCAGAGACTCTCCTTAACACGGTGTTTAAGGAAAAACGATCACAGTGCTGAGACAAAATGAGATGGGATTCACGTTGAGATTGATGCTAGTTATTGAAAACTAATTGAATAAAATGATATAAAAACATATTAAAAGGTAAACAATGTAAATAAACACCAAACAGTTAAAAGCTTTAAAGCTTAAGGGCATCCAACTCCTGTCCTAGAGGCCAAAGATGGTTGATTCTCCTTTTTAAACTCACCTGTTATAACTATCCTGTTCATTTCCAGGTTTAGTGAGTGTGTTTGAAGAGAGGAACTATCAAACTGAGCCTCCAGGATCGGAGTCAGTCACATCCGTCTTAACTGCTGATGCCAGCAGTGATGTGTCTAGTGCAAGGGTGAACCCAAAGTGCCACGTTTGTGTTACACTAAGATTCAAAAAGTCAATATATATATTTAAATAAATAAATAAATGTACATTTTAAATATGCATTAACTTTACACTATACATTACCAAAATTGTAATTGGACATCATTATGGTCCAAACAAAACCGTGTATCTCTGCATGTATAGTTTTATTTTTCCACATCATTTGAATACAGCAGCTGCCCTTTGAAGCAAAAGCTCCAAATGAACTGAAATTAAAACTCTTTACAGGAACTTTCATTAGTAGTAAAACATGCTCGTGAAGTTTGGAGATACATGGTTTTATGGACAGCAATGATCTACAGTTATGTACAAGTCAAACACATATAGAACATCTATAACAATCTCAATAATCAATCAACACATTATCAATACATCACACAGTTTGTGTGCAATAATAACCTTCTTTTCCAGATGAACCAAAATCATTATGGGTTGATTAATTAATTATAGAAATATTAGAACATTTATATTCTAGTCATGAGAACTGAAAGTCATATTGGATCATTTTGATTGGTCCAGTGGGCAGGATGTTATGGAATGGTGAAAAAGAAATAAACAAACAAAAATACATACAAATAAATGTTTTAAGATAACTGTGATAAAGTCTTTCTCCGTTTCTTCAACACACACGGGCACCCACACGGGCACCCACATGGGCACCCACACGGGCACCCACACGGGCACCCACACGGGCACCCACACAGGCACCCACACAGGCACCCA
>JBBPDB010000134.1:4621587-4646718 GCA_037974465.1 Brachypetersius altus
GTGTGATCTGGGAGTGAGGGGAGGAATTCGTTGGCTGCGTGTTAACGGCAGCAAACTTGCGGGCAACAAGTGCTTCCTTCCTGAACTTTCACCAACATTTACACAGACACACACACAAAACTACACACTAAAATGTTTAATTTTATGTTTATTTTTGGAAGTTAAGTGAGAGAGACAGAGAGACACAAACAGAGAGAAAGAGAGAGAAAGAAACACAAAGGGAGAGATAGAGATAGAGAGAGACAGAAATAGAGAGAGACAGAAATAGACAGAAAGAGAGAGACAGAGAAAGAAACAGAGAGACAGAAATAAAGAGAAAGAGAGAGACAGAGAAAGAAACAGAGAGAGAGAGAGAGAGAGACAGAAAGCAAGAGAGACACAGAGAAAGAAACAGAGAGAGAAAGAGAGAAAAAGAGAGTGATATTGCATATTTGTCCACAGTGCTCCTCTTAGGATAACACTACCCCATCTTTTAACTGCCATTTTTAAATTAAAGGCATCATTCTTCCTGCTGTGCGCCTGCAGGCCCTTCCCTCCTGCTGAGGGTGAATGAAGAGGATAAAGGATCCAGGAAGTGCATTTAAACAAATGCTTCATTCACTGGACAGCAATAACTCAAGACAGCAGAGATGGAGCTCCCCTCTGTAATAACCAGGTAATGCAATCCCTCATTTAGCAAGACATTAGAAGGACTTTGGATTAAGCTGATTAGCGAGACGGAAGCCAAAGTGTGATATAAGCTCCCGCCCCGCTGCTCAGCTGGATCTCCACTGCCTCCTGTGATACTTGCCGCAATACAAAGTTGAATTCTATGAGAATCTAATAACAGTCACCCAGTTCTGCTCCATCTAAGGCTCACAATGAGCCGGGGACGAAAAAAAAGAGACAAAAGCGCAGACACAATGTTAGTAGAGGGGCACGGGGGATAAAGAGAGTCATCTCCCAGAACTATTACCACCCAAAGAATGGGGTTAATTGCATTATTGTAATGAGCTGACAGATCAGTTCACAATGGAGCCAGATTCGGCAGGGGGTCTTTTACATCTCTATAAAGAACACCTAGGAGACAGCTAAGGACAGACCTAAGGACAAGAGGACTATGATTTGGTGACAATGCCAATTGCAGAAAGCAGCTGCAAGAAAGTTGTGTTGGATCTGTGCTGTGCAGTCCCCAAGCAGATTAATCTGTGTGATCTAATAGCTCCTTATTGGATTCAAGCTGAAGATCCAAGATCTCTCTACTGGCAAAAAAAACTACTGCTTTTCCCAGACCAACAGTAAATACAGAACAAATAAAGACTAATGCCTAAAAATAATTAAAAATAGCAGCAGGGTAACCAACTTATGAAAACAGCATGGTGCAACATTACTGACTCTCATAGTAACTACACAAATAGTGCAGAATGGAGGGGGTACTGGAGGGAGGTAGGGGTAGGTAAGTGGGGTGTATGGAGGTATGGAAGGACAGTATTTCTACAGTCTGTGAGGAAAAGCTGTTTAAAAACCTGCCTGTCGTCATTTGGATGCCGACCTGTTGATTACAGTTATAAAACTGAACAAAATTAATGCAGCTGAATGCTATGTCATTTTAGACAACAGGGTCTGTTTTCACAAACCACCTGAGTACTCCTCTTGCTGATCTAGAATTAATAAAGCAACAACAATCTTAGTAAGTCATCCTATGTCCTAAAGTCACCACTGGTGAGTCAGTACCACCTTACAGAAGAGCTGAGTGCAGGTTGAGAAGTTTTGAAAATGTACTAACAGACAAAATCTAGCAGAGTTCGTCTTTGCCAAGAATAGATTTTCTTCCAATTGCACATTTCGCACATGAACAATGTTTGTCTTATGATCCTTTGTATGTTTTTTCCTGGCATGAATCACAGATTTGTGCCGAGATTTTATTCATATTGTAATCTGTAACAGGAGGGGGATGCAATGTTCAGTGTATTCAAGCAACAGAAGCTTCTCTGCATGAAGGCAAATGGTGTTATCCTCTATGCTATCCACAGACCTTTAACTTCAGAGTCACCAAAGAGTCAAGCATCAGGGAGATGGCATTGGAGCCTTAACAGGCTTGAAAGAGGTGAGAGAGCCCAGGTGTGTATTCCAGTGAATCAGGTGAATATTAAGGTGTTAAATAACCTGCTAACACCAACAGGAAGGTCAGGACTGGAACAGCAGCATAGTTTAACTCAAAGAAAACGACAGCACATATGTTTCAGCAATGACTGTCTGATCAAATCATCTCAAGTCTCCAGAGTCAGCATGTCAGTGCGACTGTCCGTCACTCCATTCCAGTCAGGCTTGGCATTCATTCACCCCTTCAGCCTCACTCCCTCCCTGAATCGCAGTTGCATAATGACCTTCCTTTTGGTTCTCCTGATGTGCTTTTGTAAGTATGTGAGGACACACAGTCCCCCACAAACTGCAGGGGTGCATTACACAAAGCAAGATTTCTCAGATAGTCAGGTGATAGACAGCCTGTGACACACGAGGAGGTGGCAAAACACCCTCCCATTGCATAATCTACACTTGGGTTTAAATTACTTTAATGAATCCGAGACATTTTCATCAGAAAACAAGTACACAGGTCGGAAAGTCATGACCACCTGCCCATTCAGAGCAATTAAACAGCTCACCATGTCTATTCAGGTCAGACCGGATGCTTCCGTCTTCCAGATTTGTCCGCTAAAAATACATTATCCTCGTTTATTATCTATATTTTACTTACTGTGCATGTTATCAGGAGGGCCGTCAGAGTATAAGCCATTGAGATCCATTTGTCCAACCCTAATATCGACCCACACATACACACCCCTCTGGTGGACAGGGGTCAAACAAGGTTAAATGGATTTGGTATCTAAAAGGGCTGCAATTTAATTTCGATTCTTTCATTAATAAACCTCAAATTAAATATATTTTAATAAGAAGGCTTTTCATTTAAATTGGTCATTAATGAACAAGTGGTACCTCCCATTGAAAGCTGTGCTTGGCACGTCTAAACTTTGTCTAGACAGAAGAACTTAAGTGCTTGAGTCACTTTTGATTTATAGCACAGAATAGAACATTCAGCTCAGATAAGACACACTGTTTATCAGATTCAGAGACAGAGCAGTCTGACAGAATATCTGCTTGCCCAACAGTGATGGCAGGCAACTCAGTACAAAACCTGAGACTCTATTTTTGTTGTTTTTTTAGACGGTTTATGAGAACTTACAAATAGAGTGAGTGAGAATACAAACAGCCTCCTTGTGCCAAGTATATGCCATAGCGAAACCAAGAAAATCAGTTTGGATTTTGCCATTTATTTCACGATTACTTAAGCGATTACTCAATTAAAAAAATAACCTATTTAAATTCACACTCAACAAATTCGTGCAGGGATCACTTTTATAAAGATGGAATACGCAGGATCATTTTAATATAATTTTATTAGGTTCATAATCCACAAGCTATTACAGTTCAGTTTGCTTTGGAAGCAGCACCGAAAGGGAGGAAACCCCCCATCAGCAGGGTCTCAACACATGCGCATGTTTATTCATTTGACGTTAACGAAGTCAATACTTATATAAACTGTACTTATAACCAATGATTTGTCAAAACATAACTAGGCTGCTCAATTACTAATACAATGGTGTGGCACTCAAATTTAAAATGAATTTCATTCGTAACATTAAACGGTAATTTTCCATGGTTTAAAGAAACGAAACCGGCAAGAAAATAAGCCTCAAACCTTTCCCAGGTGTGTTCAAAAATTCTGTTGGGGTCTTAAAGGCTAAAATAATTCCTCAGCCAATTACCAATAATTTCGCAGATTACTTGATTACAGTAATCTGACAATAAACTCCCCAGATATTATAATAATTAAACACCAAGTCATATCAATAGTCAAACAGGCACCCAATCTAAAGTGATGCACACTAACTTCCATCTCCGATCAGTCCCACTCCAGCATGGGGTCCGTGAACCTGCGAGTGAGGGTGACTCACAGTAATATGGCTTTTACTGCTGCATGCAAAGCAGCCTCAGAACACTGACTCACGGCTGATCCATGACTACACACCCACATCTCTCTATATGCCCTGCTACCTTTGACCAGCATAACAAATGCTGATGATTACACATGAATTGACCCAGTGCCCTCGAACCAACTCATGTTTCAGAGAACAATGAGCGAATGAGGTCGGTTATTGCTGGTGATAGAGTAATTTCAATGTGCAGGAACCAGCTCTGCTTAAGGCTTTCCAAGCAAAACACAGGAAGGACGCAAAAAAACATTCACAAACTCCGGCGGCAGCTATTATGGCTGCATAACAACTAAACAAAGGTGATAGGTCATATCTTAGAGAATAGGAAATTACATTTCCGACAAAGCCTTCACCTCTGTATACAAAGCCTTGGGCCATTTTCACCACTGCAAATGATCAACACGCCTAGGTCTGTCACTAGAGTGGGAGTGTGAAAGAAAATATGGACAAGGAATCAGAGTCAAATATTAAAATGGACGTAACAGAACAGAAGGCCTTCAAACATAATGCTTATTTATTTTTTCAAGGTTTATAAGGTTTCACTTAAAAAGATGTAGGCGCGTCTATATGTCCATTAGTGTGGCTCCTACTGCAAGAGAGACAAGAGGAACATTTTAAATTGGTATACTCAAAAATGTCTCCAATCCTTGTGGATTCCTCGTGAATGTAATTTTAATAAAGAGGGGCAATACTGGAAATAAACCCACTTCTGCTCATCGACATTACAATGCCATATTAGAAATCTTATAAAAAGTAAACTGGAGGATGGCTGGGCCTCGACAATGTCTACTATTCACCTAAATGCAGACTAGCATTATATATTACAATGCAAGTGCACAACAGAATCGGCTACTAAAAAGCCCAAAATGACTATGATTTTGGTATAATCAAGTAATCACTGCGGCTCTAAACAAGTCATTCAAGAGATGCTCATAAAGTGAGTTCTGGGAGTGCGGCAGCTGTGCAGGGCTATTTGCTGTTACAAGCCTAGTCTTGGTTCCAGCTGCGCGTTGCTTGTTCCTCATTTATAAATCGTGATAATGGCTGAAATGACAAAATACTGCCATGATAAAATGTTGCAACATTCAGCAGTACTGGCTATCGACCAAGCCTGTGATACACCAGTTCTGGCAGACAACCGGGCGGGGAAAAAAAAAAGAAGACAGACATCGGGAGAGTGGACAAATGCTAGTTTGGAAAGAAAAAAAAATAAAAGTGGCACTGTTTCACATACAGGCTGGCCAGCAGAAACTGCAGGACCATTAAATCAACAAGAGTGAGGTAAGAGTGAATGACAGAGGAACAGGGAGGGAGAGAGAGGGCGAGAGAGGAATAGAAAAATGACAGGACAGAGATATGACAGGAGACAGTCGGCAGCAGGGGGAGTGGTGCCTGGCTGGCGTGAGAAAAGTGTGTGTGTGTGTGTGTGTATGTGTGCACGCGCACGTGTGTGTGTGTGAAAGACAGAGCCAGTAAGACAGGAGCAAAGGATATACCCGTTCCTTCCATGTCCTTGCTGGCACTACACCGAGAAGCCACTTCATTTTGTACACCCTTACATCTACACTCACTGTGGATTGTCCATCCTTGCTATGCTGAGAAGGATCCACCACCGATCTAATACCAGCTCACCGGTGGTCTTCTGAGGGCCCTGACCACTGAGGAGTCTTGTAAAGACTAGCTAATACATGATGCCCAGAAACAGATGGGCAGCGGTCTATAACTGTAAACTACAAAGTAGGGCCAGTAATGGACAAATAGCGTCGCTTTCATCCTTTGCTCTTTTACTCGGTTTCGTTTCTCTCTTGGCCATCCGCCGAAGGCAATTTAACGTGCACAGTCATCCAAAAAAAACGGACTGACCAGTGCCAACATCTCAGTGACTCTGGGTGGAGGCTGGCAAGCAGGGTCAGCAATGATCTGACACCATCCAACAGTCTGCTATAGGCCTGGCCATAGGCCTCGAAAAGTATCGACGGCTAGACAGGAGACACAAGAGGACAGAGGAACCAGCCGCAGGACCAAAGGTCAAGAGGTGGACACACAAGCTCAGATATGGCTCAACCTGAGGTTAAAAGAAGTACTGGCATGACAAAACTTTTACTAAACTTTATCAATTGTTTAAAAACATGCATCTCCAAAACAGCTAATTTAAAAGTGTAAAGAGACCATTCTGTCATACATGAACACCACAGCACACAGTGTGAACAGCACGAAATTCTTCCTCTGCATTTAACCCATTCACCAAGTGAACACAGCACCCAGGGAACAGTGTGTGTGGGGACAGTACCTTACTCAGGGTACCTCAGAGGTGCAGTTCTGGGATTCGTACCCACCACTTTCTGATCTGAGTCCTCAGCGGGATATTTTCAAACCATTTAAAGAGCGACTGCAATGCTCAAACGGTGACTTTATGAATACATCAAATAACTAATATTTGCGCAGCAGCTATGTAGGCCAAATTCTGAAGATGCAGTCCAAAGTCTCTGGGCTAAAACACAGGTCACCAAACTGCTACTCTTTGCTGTGGGGTGTGGGGGGGGTGTATGTGTAAGACAGGATCCATTATGCCTGACAGCTTTTCCTCCCGGCTGCAGGTCTAATGACTCTGGGCCTGACTTGCCTCAGCATGTCTATAACCCTGCATTATGTGGGCTTTACGGTAACGGTACACACATTCCTGTGACCAGCACAGTCTCCGACTCCAACCGTCTTCTGGGAGGAGCTGCCGCCTCACAAAAGCACCAATGGCTCCAGGATAATCGCCTCATTTTCCTCCTCGCTTCAACTGCAGAGCCTGAACGCGAAGAGAGGCCACTTCACATACACTTCAATACGTCCAAGCCCGCGCCCGCGCCTCTCGTTCTCCACCAGGCGCTGGAAGAGCGGAGTCAGGAGAGATTTAGCCATTGCTGATTTAAAGCTACAGCTGATATAATCATACACTTCGGCTGAAGAAGAAAAGAGCCCAGTGCGCTGTTTCAAGGGCTACTGAAAACACACCTGTCAGTGTTTGTTGTCTCCACCTCAATAACGGAGCCAATGAAAATCTCGTTTGATGACACACACATACCTTAAGACTTCCTGCCGGGGGTCCGGCCAAAGAAAGCCACACAACGTCTCGCCAGTAAAATCCAAGTCGTGTTAGAATTTCCCACCTGCAGCTCAACGAAAGAAGTGGAGCATTTTCACTTAATATCTAATTTGTGTTTGTATGTAAAAAAGACCTTTTCTTTTATAACCAACTGATTGGTCGAGACGTACTCTACCGTTTTCTCAATATTTGTCATTCCACTTAAAACTGGATGAAGAATGTAAAACATTTGTAAAATTTTATTCCAGGCCTTTCATCAGGATATACGTTTCTGCCTCACTGTTATATACAATCATATAGAAACTTACTCAAAAGAGGAAGTAACTCATTTAAAAGAAACTAATTCCATAAAATATTTAATAAACCATGTTACATGAGTGCATTACATAATTACATTTATGCAGCATAGAAAAACCACAATAATAAGTCTAGACTTCTGAGGTTCAAGACAAAATGATTTCAAACTGGCCATGCAGCTCTTACACAACACATAAACCGCAAAGGGCAAGGCTATGATCCACACTGTCATGAGATAAGGCTAAGTTTAACAAGTGCGTGTTGGGGCGTGTGCGTGTGCGCGCGCGTGTGTGTGTTCGTTCATGGGAGAATGACTAATTACGTCTGGCTCTATGAGAAGGGCCTGTTCTTTGAGGAAACGCGTTTGTAGACTGTTGGTAGATAGGTCTGAGCTGAGTCTCTTATCACACTCCTCTCAGGTTTGGAGAGCCGCTGCAGTGTTTGATGCTGTCAGTCAGAGCGGTTACATAAGAACCCGTTCTCCCTCCAACGCGCCGGAGGAAGATTCAATACAGATTACTCCAATCAAAGTGGCTGCTTTTAAAAGCTGCTCAGCCCGGCGGTATTGTGTTAGGTGGGCTCTTCTTTTCAAAGCACTGGTCCTGCAAAAATCCACCTCCCCACCCCCACCCCCACACGAGGCTGATAGGACGATACGCTCTCGGCATCTGAAGTTCAGCTCTTTAGTTTTGCACTGGAGCTACGAGGCCAATGTAAATAAATGTGCAGCATCACAGACACTAGCAGTGAAATCCATTCTGCGTCTTTGCACATCTCTGCTGCTAGAATACGGTCAGAATACTGTATTTATCCTCAACGCAGCCATTGTCACTTGCACTGAACTTTCTTATGTCTGGTTGTATTGTTGCTCTTGTGTTCTTTTTTTTCCCCCTAGCTCTCCATCCTGTCTGCACGTGTGGTCTTGTGTTCTGTTCTGCTCTTGTGTTGCACCATGGTCCTGAAAGAACGTTGTTTAGTTTTTATGTACTGTCTGTATATGGTAGAAGTGACAATAAAAAATCTACTCGACTTGAAATATCTTTGCTTGCCTAAGACATCTTCAGTCACAAAAATACATTTGTTTTTGCAATGAAGAGTAGTGCAGGACTGTAGTGTAGTAGTTGTGTCAGGGGAGTCATTATCAATAGCAATTCAGTGATTATTGTAATAATTAACAGAGAAACGATTTTTAAGTAAAATAGACTGAAAAACAACTAGCGACAGTTCTCGCCTTGGTCGATTCTTTACTCTGAATGCTACAGCTTCACAGTCTTTCAGATTAGATGTCTGCTGAGATCCTGCTGGTGTGAGTTTCCTCTCTTTCTCGTTCCTCCTCTTTTCTTTCTCTTTCATACTAACACAGGAGCTCGGGGTGGGAGATATGGCAATAATATCACATCACTTTTTACAGTTAAATCACGATTTCGAATTTTATCACGGTATTTATATTACTTTGTAACTAGATATTTTTTGTACTATTTTGCAAGTTACTGAATAGTACAACCAAGCTATTGTAGGTTGTTTCTTAAAGCATGAATTAAGCAGACTAGCAAATAGTGCGATTTGGCTGAGGAAAAAAAATAAGTGAGTACGTAGAACCGCAATAGATAGATGGAATATAGTTTATATAGATAAATGGAAAATAGTTTATACGATACTACAATCTCTCTGCTTTGGCAGATTGTTAGCACATGGATCGTCTTCACCCCTAGCAGGAGCTGACATCTTCCCCATGAGAAGAACCTTCAGCCTGAGAGACATTAATACAATACTCTTTCAGACAAATTATTCATGAATATTCATTTGGTATCTGGGATTCATTTCTACATTTAGTATTAGAACAGTTAATCTTTAGGAGACCGCACAACAATTTATCACTAAATCTGCAAAAAGGCAGTATGTTTAGTAACACAAACATACAGAATCACACAGCTACACAAGTTACTGCACTCAATGTAATTTATAAAAGGTGAAGTTTTTAATCTTCATTTTTTTGCCTTAACTGTAAACCTTATTTTCTGTTCCACCCAAAATGGTGTAACATTGTGTTCTGACTGTTGAACCTCGGTTAGAATTCCAGCAAGACTATGGTAACGAACCTGGAGCAATTTTTATGATTCATTTGGTAAATCATAAAAAAAGCCACTGAATTGACTTAATGAGATTTAGGTCTTAAACGTACTTCTTTATCATCACTGTTATCTAGGCTGTTATAATGTAACGTGTCGCTGCATCTTTGTAAAAAGGGCTATATACATGTGAAAAACTATCAAAAACCTACAAATGACATTCTGGCACTACAAACTAAGTCAATTCATCAAGAATGCACACTTTAATCAGTTCATTTTTAGTGTCAATTAAAACTAAACACAAACCAAACATGAAATTAAACTTCAGATGTGAGTATCTTGGGCAACCAGATGTTGATGCTGCAGTAGAGCAACAGGCTCTGAGGTGAGTCAAATTCGCACATTTACAACGGAGCTGCTTTTTCCCCCCACAGACATTAATGTAATCTAATGTGTACATCTGATATATATATATATTTTTTTTTTTTTAAGTGTGTAGGTGTGCGTGGAGATGACAGCAGTGCAGACGGGGAGCTGTTAGGGTGGGACTGAGTAATTTAAAAATAAACATAAACAAACAAGACACACACATGCAGGCACAGGCAGATCCGCGGAGTGCCTTTACACGGGCAAAGCACAAACACACCCGCATATATAAAAGAAGTTAATTAGAGGGTTGACTAAGCCCCTTTTACAGCGTCTCAGCGGATTCCTGCGCTCTGTTCCAGACGTGCAGCTTCTGCCTCTGCAGCGGAGGAGCACAATTACACATCAAACACGGCTATTGTCCTCACTGCAGCCCAGCATACAGCTTTCCACTTACTGCAGCAGGACCGACTCGCACTTCTGACTGTTTCACTTCTGTTCCTTCACTTGCAACCACACAGATCAATAATGACCGCATTTACAAAGTGTTACTTTTTAACGTTACTGGGAACTTTTTTTATTTGAGGACAAGTGTGTGATGATTTGCCAACAGCTGTTATCCAGGAAGAGTGATGGTTAGAAAGAAAGAGGTAGAGCAAGAGAGGGAGACACACACAGGAGAGAAAGAGGAGGTGTCATGTTAAAGGGAAAGAGTGAAAGACTCTTAAGTCTATTATTTCTTGTTTACAGTGTCTCTATTCAATCAGCCAGGGCTAATGAAGCAGTGCAGCTGGACAAAAGCACACAAAACCACCACAGCTCTGACTTATCCAGCCAGCTCAGAGTCACAGTACAGCTTCACCTGGGCTCTGTATGTGTGTGTCAATTAAGATTCAAGACAGATAATACAGGGGGGTAAGGCCCACCACTGATGAGTATTTAAGAAGAAAGGGAGAGAGAGAGAGAGAGCGAGAAGGAGGGGGATCATAGGAGTCAGAGAAAACAGAGAAAGATGGAGGAAGTCAGAGAGAAAGAGAAATTCAGAGAAAGGTTTAAAGAGAGAAAGTGAAAGAAGCAATGGAGACAGAGTTAGAGAGAGAGAGAGAGAGGTCATCTCTTATTTACTTTTCTTAATGCGTTGACCTACTTAAAGATACAAACAACAGCCAAGTAGGGTGATATGAACAGCAAAATTCAACTTAGAGAGGGATACACAAATGCACATATTTACATTTACAGTAACCCCGCGTTTATACGCGGTTCAGCAGTCGTGGCTTCTGTCTCGTGGCTTTTTTCTGAGAAAAGAACTAATAATTGCTCGCTGAAACCCCATGTTATTAAATTCATTACTATTACTTTAATAACCCCATGTTATTAAATTCAAATTAAATTCATTTATTCCTGTATTTACCTGCTTATGCAATTTATTTCTCCTTTATTTCAAATAAGCCTGGGTTTACTTTATACACACACACACAGCAACAGAGCGTGAGGTCATGGTTGGTAAGTAATAAACCTGAACTGATAAAACACAGGTGCGCAGGAACTCCTGAAGTGTTATGACCTATAAAGAAATGACTATGGCCCAATTTAATATTAGAAAGAGGGAAAACAAATAATAGAAAAAAATGAATCTCACTTCATCACTTTAAAAAAGTTCACTTACAAAGGAGCGGTCTCTTTTCCGCTTCTAATTGCTGCATTTTGATTTGCTGAGCTGACGAACAATCTCCCATGAATCAGACATCAGAGGCTAGTGCCACAATGCATAGATTACCTAAACAGCATGGCAAGAAAACACATTCCCACGCAGGTGGTGCCAGGGTGCCTTCACATCCTATTAGGCCAAGTTCAGACGTGAAGTGCACTTCTCGTTGTCTGTGGAGCGACGCTAGCACTGAAATGCTCTCACAACGTGCCAATCATTCATATTTTGCATTCGTTGAAACGCAGGTTGCATGTCCTCTGAAATGAACACGTGTCCAAGAGACATGAACCAGGGACGGTGTAATATGGTCTCCTCAACTGTTTATGTTCAACTGTTCATGGTCTTCTCAAACATAGTGGATGTTTCAGCTCTGATCTGGGCCCCAGTGGATATACCTTTCAATCATCCAGACAAAAGCTGACGAGTGTGTGAACACTTCCGCCCTGGGGGTGAGGGGGTGGGGTACAATTCAGAGCCGCAGGTATGACTATCACTTTACTGAATTTTGAAATCATAGTTAGGTCCACTTGCCCCTTATTCTATTGGTCAGCAAAGAAAAAAAAAATGCTACTTGACCACCAGAGACCTTCCGAGGATTTTGTTCCAACCACCTGTCTCCCATTAATGCTAGTCTGAGGGGACTAGAGAGGCCAGGCGTTTGGAACAAAGTCCTGGGGAAGATTTTAAAAACTCTGGACCAGAATTATCCAACTCTGTTGACCACTATACAGGCAGCTGTAGTTTGTTGCTAAAGTGGCATAATTGTCACATTTTTTGGCAAATACTGGAGGTTGCTCAGTGGGTAGGATACTTGCCTCCGGACCATGAGCTCATGGGTTTGAATCCTACCTTCAGCACACATTTACATTTACGGCATTTATCAGACACTTTTATCCAAAGCGACTTCCATTCCCTTCCATTCTTGCTCAGGGACCCAGGGGTGGGGGTAGCTCAGTGGTTAGGATACTTGCCTCCGGACCAAGAGGTCACAGGTTTAAATCCACTGGGTCCCTGAGCAAGACCCTTAACCCCAAGTTGCTCCAGGGAGACTGTCCCCTGTAGGTGGGAAATGGATATCGCTTTGGATAAAAGCGACTGATAAATGCCATAAATGTAAATGTAAATAAAAATAAAAAGCAAAAATCTCGTTTCCATATTTTAGGCTTACAGTGTAGATCCAAGCTGAGTGTCTGTTGGATTTGGCTACAGACGCAGCAGCTTCTGCAGCAGGAAAGATTCAATCTCACTTTAATGTAATGAATGTAAAATCTACATTTTGCTGGCGCCAAAAATAATGTTAGGTACGGCAATAATCTTCAATTCCATAAATTTCCACTAATAACAGCTGGCACAGACTCTCTTTGAATCGGATTGGGGGAAAATGGCGCTAACAAAAGAGAATTGGGCTTCTAACGGGTGTAATTGGGAGAAACAGATGTAGATAAATGAACGAGCCCCTGCTCGGTCCTGATGAAAAGGAGCTTTTGTCTGTGTGGCCAAATTGCGTAAAAAGCGAGGAAATCGCGTTAAGAAGCATTTCTGACGGGCAGATGGCGAGTTGGAAACAGAAACTTTGCTCGCAGGGAGTCACTCTTTTCTTTGATCTCTCCGAAGCCGGCCGGGTTGAAAACGTATGAATGGGAGAGCATTTAGTAAAGGAAATGAGGTATGAGGAAACATAAAAGCCAGTCATTTCCGACTCAGGCTCTGAGTGGAGGACACATTAAAGAAACAGTTTAGAAAACAACCTAAGTAACACACATGCACATTATATATATTCTCTTTTGTGCAGTATTTCTAATGCAACGTACAATTTTTGGGGTGAAATATTACTGTGTGCTGTGTGTCTGGTCCACTTTTACTGTTTTTGTTATATTATTATGGTGTCTGTCAATGTCTGCTGCTACTAAGCAACTGAGGACACTCCACTGTGTACATACAGATGATGTTATAATATAGATTGTGTTATACAGATGTTTTTGATGTTGCTGCTCTTACCTTGGTTCTCTCCCATTTCTGCTGAAACAATGCAAAGCCCCCGCTTGTGGGACTCAAAGGTTTATCTTACATTCCATCAGCTAAGATATGCTAAAGTTTCTTCAGTTCTGGAGCTACAATGCTAACATTGCTCTTGAAATCTGCGTGTTGATAAACTCCGAATCAAGTCTTTTAGCTAAAATTACACACGATAGATAAAATACTAACTAAAAAACTGCAGCAGTATTTAGCAATTTAGTTAAATGCTAAAATTCCCAGTTATTTGTAAATTTGATCACAGTGTCTGCATTAACGCTCTGTTCTAATCACATTCAACCCAGATGTTTAGCGGGCTGCTACCAAAAAAGTCCTCTAAAGTAACAGTTTGTGCCGTTTTTGCTTAAATCCACATTCATAAAAAGCAACCTGTGTAAATGTGTCACACGAGAACACACTGTTAGCCACACTAGCCTTGTAGCTGTAATGTAAAACTACAACAATCAAGCATGACTTCATACAAATGTGTCCATGATGAAGCAGAATTTACACTGATGTCACCAGCACAGTTAAAACAAACAAAGCACACATGAAAGTGAAGTGTGAATGTGAGGACACAATCCTGCCTCTGAATGACACTCTGTTAACCACAGACTGGAGAACAAAGGAAACTCCTCACACCCACAGAACCAGAAAGTGGTTTGGTTTACATGGTGGAAAGAGCGCAAACAGTTACAGAGAGGTGGATGTCACTTATCCAGCACTGTCCTCCAGCTGGAGCATAAATCACCCTCTCACCGTTAGAGGAGCCACAGTCCCTGCAGATGGAGAGACAGGCTCTGCTGTAAGCGTCAGAAAAGGCAGAAAGCAGGGGAATCAGAAGCATTTTTATTGTGGAGGGTCTGGAACGGGGCAGGGTAAAGTGTGTCAGTTCAATGTTTGTGGTCAGTTCAATACAGACCATGTCATTTATACTTAAAATATGGCAAAGTGATGGAAACACTCTCAAATTTAATGGCTCCAAAGCCCATGGGGTGGATGGGGGTGTGTGTGGCGCTCACGCAAATCTTAGCGCTGACCAGACTGTTTAGCAAGGCAAAACAAAGCAGAGCACTGAAAAAATGTCAACAGTTATCTCCGTTTTTTTAATATTAGTAAGCTGTGCCTTGTCTAAACCTGTGGGTAGAGAGAGTTTTTTCAACATTTCTTTTGTGTACGAGTCTTTTTCTTTTTGTGTACGCACGCTGCTAATGCTAGCTAGCGGTAGCGACAAGATTTTTTTAAACAATTATCAATAAAGTTTTCTGATTCTGATTGATTATTTCTCCTTGCTGCTGCCGTTTGAATGAATCATCTGGCAGCTGCAGACCAGAATCTCCCCTGTGCATAGATTTGAACTGTATTTTTATTAATGTAAATTAAATTGAAAAAGGCCTTTACATTTTCTTTAAGGGTAATGCATTAGACCCACCTTAAAATGGAATTAAAGTATTCTGGGAGCATATTTAGGGTTTAATATAAAAATAGGTATTTTTAGGCATTAGTTTTACCCAAACACAACATGGTATTTCCCTATATGCGGGTGCTCTTGGAACATAACGCCCGCGAAAGGCAAGGCATTACTGTATTTGGTTCATATTGTGCACCTCTAATAGAAATAAACCAAAATTAAGTATAAAAATCTTGTTACTTTCCATGTATAAGAGCTAAGAAAGTGTTTTGTCCTTTTTAAAGCTACTGTTCTGAGACATGCAGACAACTTACGCTGAGGTAAACAGTGAATTAAAAGGTCAGACTGAAGCTCCGCTGGACCCACAGTCCAGTATGATAGTGGCCTCGGTGATGGTACACGCATCACAACATTCATCATCGGTCACGTCATGAAAGTCTAGACAGTAGAGATAAGAAAGCAGACTAATTACTCACATATGTCCGGAGACTCGTCCGAGCCGTCTGGACAGTCCTTCTCTCCATCGCAGCGCCAGCCTTTGGAAATGCACGTCACCTGGTCTTTACACACAAACTGCTTGGGGCTGCAGGTTTTGGGAGCTGGAGGAATAAGAACACCACAAGCAGCGTAAGCAACTGCTCTGTGCATAAAAAGAAAGAGAAAATATCTGCATTCTGGGCTGCATTTAGGTGACACAATAATTCATCAGATAAAGAAACGAGTCTGTCTTTAGAGCATTGATATTCACTTTGTGTTGGAAAGTATCAACAATTATTCAACAAAACACAAACGTAATTCTTCAACAGGACAATGATTCTTCAAAATGATGCCAAAATTGTATCCAGTCCAAAGAAAAGCCAGAGGTTTTGAGAATGAGGTCTTGGCCTCCCAAAGTCTACAGATCTTATTCCCTTTTAGCTGCAAGGGATGAGCTGGACTATCAAGTTGGAAATGAGTATCCAGAAAATGAGACAGAATTGTTTGCATGCTTGAAAAAGGTGCTGGGAGGGTTTGGGCACAAGTTATTTCCAAAAACTGCTGGAAACATGCAGTGAATCTGTGCTACGGTAATAAAGGCATGGGGTGATTATTTTGTACATAAACGATTCCATTAAACTGCACCATAAACAGGACACAAGTGCGCAAGAAACAAGACAACATTCGAAGCAATCAACAATAGCTACTGTCTGGAAGAATACAGTATTTTAAAAGGTACTATTCAGCTTTTAGTTTCAGTTCTGGTTGAGGAATCTGATGGCCTGAGAGAAGAAACTGTTCCCCACTCTGGTAATGAAAGCCTTTTTTCCAGATAGAAGTGGGAATAAGAGTGTGAGGGGCTTATTCTCAGCTCACAATCCTTCATAGGGTCTTGCAATCCAAAACTTTGCAATTCCCGTAAAAGGCTGTGATGCAGCTACAGAGAATGCTCCCTATGGTCCCCCAGTAGAACATGGTGAGGATTGGGGGTGGAAGGTGCGCGCTCCTCAGAAATATAGCTACGCTCATTCAGGCTGAAGTTACAATCTGGGCTGCTTTCTTAAGTAAGATGTAAATATAGGGCATCCAATCAGCACAGAGCTGATTTACATCTGAGTCTTAAAGGTACAGCAACAAAAACACCTTGTTTAATTGTAAGATAAGGGGAGGCAGATGACAACCACCTATTTTACATGAAACTACGTAAATATTAGGGACGTCATGTGGGGGGCGGGCGGGGAATGACAGCACAAGCAAAATGAAGTATTTTGGCCCTTTAAATATTTCGATCTAGACAAAGTTCTTATTTTAAGCAGCTGAACAAATCCAAGGAAAATAATGTTCAGATGACGAAAAAGGATTCCTTTATTTTTGCACCTTTCAAAGAAACTACACGACTGTTTCCCCAATTATTGGAAAAATAAGATTTATCAGTCAGATTCCTAATTACAAACGAATTACGAGAGAAAAAGGTACTTTGTATCTTCAGCCTTACGTAACACTCCCCTCACTGAGACCAGGAGCTAATAGTGCAAAAACAAAATGAGGTCAGCTTGAGTTCACAAAGATATGTTTTATATCCAAATCAGTGTGGAAGACCTCGCTCAGGAACCCGGTTCAGGAAACATTAACTCGTTTATTCTAGCGTACACACCTTTATACGCTTGCTTACTTTCCTATTCCTCCTGCAAACACTGGCGTTCTTTGCCCTTTTACAGGCCACAAGGTGTTTTCTCAGGCCTCTGAAGACAGACGGCCTTTTCAGTGCCAGCCGCGATGGCGAAGAAAGTGTCTGTTCAATCAGGCACCGGCGCGGAGGTGTAGACCTCTGATCTCACTGGAGACGCTCAGAATCATGTTGGTATTTGAGGATATTTGCTTGAAAAAGATCAGCATCAGGCCAATGTTTATTTCAAACCAATGTTTGACCATTAATTGCTATATATTTATATTTCATATATTTATCCATCATAGCCTTTGCTATCCATGTGCACGGTCAGTAGTTTCTCACATATAAGTATATACAGACATACACACACATGAGTGAACGGAATGAACAAGAATATATATGTATATAAGAATATAATGTGTATATGTATGTAAATATTTCCATTTCCAGTTTTTTCATTTCCATTTAAACTTATTTTGTGCTTCCCCAATAATAAATGAGGTCTTATTTGAATTGTTAGCAATCAATCCTAACATTCCAGAATCTGCACAGTGGATCTGACGCCATCATGACGCAACATTACTCCCTGATCCACTGTGGTGTTTCTGCTCAGTCAGTCAGTTAGGCTTGTTGAGGTGTGCCACAGTGCAGATGGAGGAGCTCTGGCAGCTCGGCACTTCCCTGCTGGTCGTTTCACTCCACACAGCTGCCCCCAGCACCCCCCCGAGACGCGGAGTGAACCAGCCCTGTAATTACCCCATCCCCAGCCCGACCGCGGCGGGGCAGCCTTCCCTCCACTAAACACCACCACGCTGTGCCAGAGCAGTCAGTGTTCTATAGGTGTGGCCCACAAGTCCGCACAACTGACCACAAGCATTTTCTTTTCACCATACAGCCTCCAAATGATTTTCGAATGGACATGCTAGCAGCAAGGAATTCAGAGTTTACTACTACTAGAGAACATATTTATAGCAATGTTTTCTCTTCTCTTCTGTTCACTGAAGTTATAAGGCTATTGCAGATGACATGTAAACATGCAATGTATTTTTTCCTCTCTTTAAACGGATCTGTGTCTTTGAGACCTATGTAAAGGACTGCTGTTCTGACTGGCTGCCTTGTAATTATACCTCAAAAAACAAAAGTAGAAGAACAACTTGTTACTGTACTGCCTTCCACTCAGTTGAAGGGGGTTTCAATAATAGGAAATGTGTTTCCAGTGTCATTTAGCCAGTGTAACCTATTATGTACATGCCTCACATCACTGAGCTGTGTGAGAGAAGGTTCACAGGAGGAGCTGATGGTAATTATTCCATGTAAAATGTTTACAGAATTAGCTGGGGGTTTTTTTGTTTTTTTTTAATTTAAGCCGCTGCTACTGTTGACTGCTTTGATGAGGACGACCATTTTGATGATAAAGTATTATTTTATTTTCATTCAACAGCAGCCAAACATAGCGGGCATCCCCCGCTTTTCCTCGGTGTGCCTCTGAAGATGAAAGATGTTGTTTCACCACTAGTGGTCCTGCTGCACTAAAGAGATAGCACTCTATTGCACCGCATTCCACAGAGGAGCACTGGGCTGCAGAGGACAGCGCTAAGTGTCTGATTGGAATTCTCTCCAGGCCTGGGTGACCTACCTCTGTGCACACTTTGTAAGGAGAGAGCTGTGAGGAAGGGGAGAAGGGGGTGATGGGACTGTGACCTACAAGAGTGATTCAGGGCGGGGTATTATTACATTCACAGCTATACAATGATCAAGGCATGCCTGTGTGATCACATTATGGTTAGATTTTGTATATTTATGACTGGTGTATGGTGTGAAAGGCTTGTTTTATGCTAGAAACAGCGAGAATGCTCACACACTAGGGGACGACTGAGAATCACATTGATCAGAATCGCGATTATTGGTCAAGTATGTAAGCAAACACATACAAGGAATTTGACTCTGGCCGACAGAGTGTCTCAAACACAACAGTTTAAAACAGCAATAATATGTAAAGATACAATGAACAACATACACAGAAATATCATACACGATAATTTACAATATAATACCCTATACATTTATAAAGAAAAATGCTATTATAGGTTTATACACCTGCTATTATAGGTTTATACACCTACATATACAACTTTTTTGTATATTATATTTATTGTATAGGCACACAAATGAACAACAATATGATCTACAATTCTAGATCTTATGCAGATTATAGGATCCAATACTCAGCATTCCTAGGATTAGTAGTATCATTATTTCTTTTTTAATCAAGATTTAAAATGCATTACTTCATCTCTAATACTGTCGTCTCACCACTTGAGCAATGCACTACCCACAGCACTGACTGGTTACCAGCTACAGCCTGTAGACACTGAAGGCAACTTTGCCATAAGAACACATTTGCAGAGTGGAACAGCAGATATTGCTGAAGTTGCTATCAAAAATAAAAATAAAAAACAACAACAAAACACATAATCCTCTATGTGGCCATTTAGGACAAGCTCGAACAAGGGGAATACTCCTTTGCTATGTCGGTATGTTGGATATGGACAAATGCCTTTGTTTATTTGACATCACATATGGTGCTGCTCCTCTGGCATAAGAAATTACGCCATATCACAAAATAAGTAAAGCAGCCTGAAACTGAGCTGTACCCATTCTGTCTCTGCCCTGATGGACGGCAGGGCCAAAAGCAGGCCGCACCTGAGCTGTCCGCATCCCTGCTTTTTGTTTGTTTGACATGTTGTCATGACAATAGATAGACTTGGATAGGGTTTCTTTTTTATCGTCTGTGCCAAAAGAAAAGAATGATTACATACAAGCACCACTAGCTAAATCCAAGTAACATTTCAGTGTGAGTTTTCTAAAGCTGGGAGAAACGTGAAGGTGTACTAGCTGGGTTAAGACTATAAAAAACCTAAAAAGACCACAATAACAAAAGTGGCTCTGACAGAAAAAGTTTCCGCTGGTACGACTCCATTGAGACAGCTTTGGGACGCATCAACACCACCATTATTGGGTTGACATACAGTGGGAAACAAAACAAACAAAAAAAAGTGTGCTGCAACATGCCGTACCATCAAAGTACAGTTTCGGTGCAGTACGTTTCCTGTATATCTATGAAAAAGTGCCTTAAAAAAAAAACAATGACTACTGTGTACATATACATACTGCATACATCTCCACTGTTCGCAAGTTGCATTACTTTTGTAGCTCCCATGCAAAACAGAACAACACATTATTTGCTGTACTGCAAATATGGAAATGCATTGGTCTTCTGACATCACAAAAACAAGGATTTCAAATCAGGCCGTCTCTGCAGTGTCTAAACTTAAGACTCAGGACTGAACCAGTGTCTAACTTTCTCTGTATCTACTATCCAAGACAAAAGCTACTTAGAAAGCGGTTTTCCACATTAAACACTGCGCTGTAGTGACGTGCGTGGCTGGAACGTGCTCATGTGGAGGAGGAGTAGGAGTAAAACTCATTATACAAACCCTGAATAAAGATGTCATTTGTTTTATACTCTTCACAAAGCACAGGGAACTACACAGTGGAGATACAAGTGTGCAGGCATGAGCCAACAAGACAGAACAAATATGCGTTTGGTGTATGTGTATTATGTGTATACTGGTGTGGATACATCTGATGAGGCTGAATGATGCCGTAACAATACAGCTCAAAGCAAAATGAACAGCCAGAGCCCTGCCATTTAAGACTGACTGCATCACAGACAGGCGAAGCTTGTTAAAGTGCCTGAACAGGGGCTCGTTTTGTGTGCAACTCCAGCTCAGCTTAAATGTAAAAATAAACATTTAAACAGTTGTGCATCGAGTCCATTTTTAAGCATTTTAGCAGAAGAAGGCCTTTCCCCAGTGAACCGCCCTTTTCTTCAAAGCCCGCTCAGTGGCACGAGGTGGGGGTTAGAAGGACCACTAAGTGGAAAGTGCACATAAAAGGACAAGGGTGTGTGACGGACGGAGGAGGGAGAGATAGCTGAACGTGCTGCTCGAGCAAAAGCAGGGAGCAGAGGTAAGCAGAGCTAGAGAGGAAGCATATACAGCCAGACACTACTGGATCACTGTCCACTCTGAATCCCACGTTGCAACACTGTAGCATCAACCTAGCCAGTGTTTTCCAAATGTTCTTATTTATAGAGACAACAGCTGAATGCTCGGTTACATAAAACATGTTACTTAGAACAAAAATATTTGCATATTATATATATATATATATATACACACACACACACACACACACACACACACACACAATTTCTCACATTCATAGGCCTCAGGGACATCGTACATTCAGCCAACACAAATGTGTGACTCCAGCATGCCAGATTAAACACAGTAATGGGGTAATAAACATAAGAAGAATAAAATACGCAGAAAGCGGATACACATGCAAAGCCAAAGTGACCTGTCCAGTCCCAGTAATATTTTAGACGTTACATCCATTGACTAAACCTAAATAACACATGGAAATGAGAAGGATCTACATTAATGGCAATGTAAAGCAATAGCAAAAAGAAGAAATGCAGGCCTGACAGTGAGGTCTTTCTTTCAAGGCTTCTTTCAAAGCCATGGGAAACCTAACCAAAGCCCCGGCCAAGTCGTAGCTAACTTTTCAGAGGTGCAAAATCGACATGGCTCGTTAAATCATTTCGGTGTTTCTCAGGCGAAGGAGAGAGAGGGAGGTGGGAGCTGAACTGAAAAAGGGCTTTATTTGTCCCTCTGGGACTGCAACCAACAGCAAACATCAGGAGCATTTCAATAGCGGCAAGCTGGCCAAAGCCTCGCGCTGCCTAGCCGCTGAGCCATCAACTCACACCATGCAGGCCAGCACTAACGGCACTAACACTCCAGGACAACCCTGTCTGAGAGTCACTCCAACAGTAGTGAAGTACAGTTAATCAGTTCTTATAACACTGCTTAGTGAACCCTTTAGAATTCTGCTATATTTCTGCATAAATATGAAACAGCAAAAACAGCTAAAAGTGGAAAAAGACTTTTTTTAGCTTGGATTTGGCCAATCCAGTAAGACTGTGTACAAATGGAAGAAATGTTATCCTCTCTAGGAATGGCCAACTAACAAAGATCACTCCAAGAGCGAGGCATGGAGTCATAAAGGAACTTCTAATTAGGGATGCACCGATTGCAATTTTCTTGGCCGATTCTGATTACCGATTTTTTTGTAAGTGTGATCGGCCGCTACCGATTTTTCCGCTACCGATTTTTCCCCCCAGATAACAGAAAATTAGAGCTGCTGCATGTAGTCGACGACAACGACACATATGTCAACTTTTTTAATGTAACGTCGCAGTTACTTTCTCTGTTTACTGGTTACTTTTATAATAGTGACATATTATAGTGGCAGCTCTACAGCAAATACAAACAAAAATCAAATTTTCTTTAATATAAAGCTATTTTTTCCATAACAATTTTTCTTTGCAAATTTAAATAAATAAAATGTAATAATGTAATACATAAACAAATAAATACACCCCCCCCAAAAAAGATCGGTTTGAAATCGGCAATACCTGCGAGTCCAAAAATCGTCCGTTTCCGATCACTGGCCGATCAAGTTGGTGCATCCCTACTTCTAAGCATTCTAAGCAACTTAAAAGCCGCTCACACATTGGCTACTGGTGTTCATGAGTCTACCATCAGAACACTGCACAACAATGGTGTGCAAGACGAAAGCTGCTGCTCCCTAAAAAGACCATTACCACCAATTTGCCATGAATATGTAATAGTTTTCTCTTCCTTGTTTAGTTAGGTTCTCTTTATCCACTTTTAAAAGGTGTGTAAATCTGATTATGTTTTAGGTTACATGAAGAAATATAGAAAAGGGTTCACAAACTTTCCAGCACCACTTTAAAATTGATGAAAGCAAAAGCAGGAGCTTTCAATGTTCATCAATATAAAGGGACCAAATTCATATTGACATAGAATTGAGCTCTGTTCTGATTGGCTGTCCTGTTTTGTAGCCCTTTTGTTGCACCTTTTGTACTTTTTTTGTATTTAATGTTACATGTATGCACCTGGGGTTTAACGTAATTTCAATTCTCTGTATGTCCGGTACGTATGGCAGATTTGATAATAAAGTTGACTTTGACTTTGATATACAGGCTGAAACACTCTGGAAACCACTGGAGACAGAAAAGAAAGAATCCGAATCAGAAAACCTTAATTCTGGAGGAAACAGCTTCAGGGATTAAATGCTAGAAGTAGTACTGACAGATTTCTATGTAAATAGATTGGCTTTTTGTGACATCAAAACAGGCTGTTGTAGTTTAACTTTCCATACATGGACTACATTGATTTGGGGATGTGCAGGATGCTTTGAAACATTGTTTATGTACCCAATTTTATTAAGTTAGCCTTTTATACGACCCCTTTCACAGCCCATAATTTTGAAAACAGATAGAATCCTCAGACGCGTTGAGTGCTATTCCATCTGCAGTGACGCGCAGCCAGTCAGGGCGTAGTTCTGGTTTCAGAAGTTGGCAGGGCACTATAAAGCTGGAGGAGTGATTAATGAAAAATAGGGAGCTTTTCACATCCACTCCAAGCTTAACACAGCACCACAAAAACAACTGTCCTCCCTGAACAATCACAGAGGAAAAGTCATTAATTTACATATACGCCTTTCTTAATTTATGGGACAAATCCTTAGTGTGTTGGGAACCGAAAGAGCTCAGCTTCTAACGAAGCGCAATTCCCAGGGCAGAGAAACCAAAAAGAAAAACCATGCATTCATTAGGTTCAGTCTCACTCAGACACAAAGCACCTCCCCAGGCTAATCTGACTGACAGTGTGATGGAATTCAAGATATTTTATCACACACATAGTGGTGACACTGTTGTACTAATGCAATACACCAAAAAACGCTCCAATTCTCCTCCAAGGAGGAACTCCAGAGAAGCAGCAGCAGCCTATGCGGGCTTCCAGACAAGCCAAGTAAATCAAGACCAGAATTTGGGTCTGAACATTCACTTATGGGTGCTTGAATGAACCCTGGACTCTGCTGACTGTCCTGCGGAGAGGACGTTAAAAGCGAACGCAGCCGCTCTGCAGCGGAAACTCCAAGTCCAGGAAGGCGTGAGGTCTGGGCTTGCTCTGTAGAATGTGTCAAAATATTTGTTCAAGGCATACCTGGACGGCAGGAGCCACTTCACACGTCTGCTAGAGTGGGTCAGGGCAGGCGAGGCTGAAAACGTCTGCGGCCTGGACGGCAGCGCTAACAAGCATCAGATAGCATGAAAAGCCTCCTTTACTGAGGTTACAGACAGGCCGCTCATATTCCTGAAATTTAAGCTGACAATTAGAGGTCTTATAAATAGTAAGGGCTTACAAATCGTTGCAATTAACAGTGGAAGGGGCCCCATATCTTGCATTCTTCTTTATCTTATTTTTGTCCCTGAGGTTTAAATTATTATTTTCCAACTTCGCTGATGGGTTGTTGTGTGTTATGTCTTATTCAGAAAGCAGTCCAGAATGAAACACTCCTTATAACTTGTATGTATGTAAGCAGACGGGGCTGAACTGGGTAAACAGAAAACAGTGAACTCAAAACGCATCTAAAATTTCTGTTTATGGAGTTTTATGGAGTGAATGGGATGCTCTAAAACTTACAGTGCATGCTACATTACATTATAATAAAAGAAACTAAGAAAAATCATATTTTATAACAGACCCTTTAAAGAAAAAAGATCAAGTCAAAACCAGCCAAACTAAACGATTAGCTGTCTCGCCTCCTGGCTATCCTTAACAGGTTGCACTGACACTAAACGATTCCATGAATGATTCTGTACTGTTGTCCAAGGGCAAAGTCCACACCTTTCCTTCAAGAATTCTAAGACAAGAACATCTGTTCTGTAGGCTTACATGCTAACAGTGTTGACTTTCACTAGAGGAGTGACTGGGTTCAAGCTGTAGGGCAACAGGCCTGAACAGATCCACATATTACAATTTTTGTTTTTTAAATA
>JBBPDB010000134.1:4673658-4694744 GCA_037974465.1 Brachypetersius altus
TATATCTCTCACTCTAAATGTGAAACTCCACAGTTAGATGGGGCTCGGTGACCCCTTTCCAATGACCCCTCGAAAACTGTTATTAGCTGAAAACTGTTCATCCTGAACAAAAGTAATGGGACACCGGGGCGAGGTGAACGGTTGCTGGGTTGTTGGAAAGTTGAAAATAAATAATTCCATGAAATGAACACGGTTTATGACTCACGAGTCACAGCATCCGAGTCATGTCTCAAGTCATTGAGGCCAAGTCTAAAGTCAAGTCAAGTCTTTGTGCGACTTAAGTGCGACTCGAGTCCCCATCTCTGCTTTGTGCTCTGGGACACAGTCCTGCTGGAATAGAAAAGGTTCTTCCCCAAACTGGGTCCACAGAGTTGGAAACATGGCGTTGACCAAAATGTCTTGCTGTGCTGAAGCATCAAACTTGTTCTTCACTGAAAGTAAAAGACCACCTGAATAACACAGCATAATATCCACACACACAAGCCCCTTAAACTACCAGCTGTTTATTCACTGATCTCACCTGCAATTTATGTCACAGATCACTCAGGCCCACGGGTGAACCCACCTTGAATCAATTTCTCCTCCGACTCTCTTTTCCTGAGTAACAGCCGAAGCGGTCATTACCACCTACACCTATCAGCAACTACAAAAGGCCATCCACCTACTGACTACGTTTGTCTAAATGAAAAGAGGAGTGTAGGAAGAGTATCTGGGAGAAGAGCCAATTTCCTGTTGACCCCTCAAATAAATAAGACAGTTACAAAGCATGGACTTGAAGAAAACAATAACATTTGGATTAAGGATGAAATACTGAACTATTTTTTAATCTGATCTTTTCCCACTGAAAACCACCATTTATGATGGTTAACAATTCCTCTATGGTTTTTACTTTCCCAGTAAACTACTGAAGTAGCTGCCCAATGCCAATTAGTGCATTTTGAGTCATTTAGCTGCCTGTTTCCCCTTCTATCTACAGTGAAGCAGATGAAAATGATCGCCTATAGTACGTGATGGTGTGGCGCAGATGCAGGAAACAATGATTATGGTGCTGAAATGATGCTGATTCATTTTAAAAAGTATTAGTCAAGCTTTAGCATAAATCTTGTTAAGGGAAACTGTCAAATAGATGCTGATAAATTTGATTCCAGGGAATTGAAGTGTTTTTGTCGAGGATTAAGTTGACGTAATATACTGTATTCGCATGCAACCAGCAGATAGATCTGAATCAGGTAAGTTGAAAGCTCCAGTGTGTGATTACATGTATTCATGGAGTGGTTTATGAGAGATCTGGTAAGTCACCAGCATGTTTTCCAAGTCAAATTTGCATGACAGGACCCAAAAAGATCGAGAATGTGCAAGCTTGTTTGATTCTAATGCTAAATGAGTGAATGCATTTCAATAACGGACACAAAAACTGGAAAAAGAGCTCTTCATTTTGTCTATAAGCACTTACTTTATATGCACCACCACAGCTTGCAGCATCAATCTTCCACCTTGCTGACTCCTAGCTGAAGACAATAGATGGGACTACTGCTTTCGGTCAATCCGCCTGCTGCAAGAGCCAGCAGCCAAAATCAATACACTGAAAGAGAGGGATTGCTCAGTATATGGCGCCTTAAAAAATAGAAGTTTGGGGAAAAAAATTAAATAAATAAACAAATAAAACTAGACAATGCTGTCAAAAACAGAAGGATTCCTGCTTGAAATTTACTAAGCATGGTTGTACACACGGGTACCAAGCCACAGCTGTGCAAAACAAGCAATGACCAAAACAAACAATGGCTGAGAAGCAAGAATGCACTGTGACTGGCGTGGAAGACTCATTTATAATAAGCAAGTCTTTGCACCTTCATGTCTGCAGCTCCAGGAGACGTAGAGGAATTTTTGGTGGTGATGATAATAACAGGGTGCAGGTGATCAAAGGAATATCAAATTACAAAGTCCAAATATTTTGACCCCAATAACGGAAAACCTCAATATATTCATATTGCCAAAAAATATATTATGCATTCCAGCCGTCTAATTCCGTATGCCGTCTCACGGAGAGCTCTTTCTTCTCTTAGATAAAAGCCTGTGTCCTTTCGGATCAGCCTGATCATTACCGAAAGTTTAGGGTTCTTTCTAAAAAAAAATTTTTTAAGCAAAATTACTATGCGAACCTGATCATAATAACCCATCATTTGCTTCCAGCTCGCATTGGAGTCACTTGCATAGCAAATATGTGAGCGAAGGAAGTCTATTAGCATAGTCTTTTTTTTTTTTTTTTTTTTAACAGTACTCATATGACTCATATCCCTGTTCTGGTGAAGCTGCCAAAAAGACTATGTTCACTTAGACATGCCACTCATATCGAGTGCTTTTTAAACTGTAACACCCAAAATCATTTCGTTTAAAAGTCATTCCTGGCAGGTCAGAACAAAGACGTAATTGGCAACTGTCAACCCCAATCTTTCAAATGACCCAGCAATTAGAATATGACAAAGAATCTGAAGGCAGGCAAAGTCTTCCTTTTCATAAATGAAATTGAAGACATGCTCTCGGATTGATTTATTTCAGGCTGTATTATTTATAACAGCTGCAGATGCAACCGTTTGCAATAACATTCTAATTTAATCTCCAAACAGAGTGAGAAGTTGTAATAAAATTGGACAATGTTTGAAATGGAGTTTTGTTGTAATAGAAGTGTGTAAACCCTATGAGAACGGGATGTTCTGAAGCAGTGGCCTTCATCATTATCCCCAAGATATGAGTTCACACTTTTGTTCCAAACCGTCAGAAATATACGCACTTCAACCAGTCAGTGTGGATTTAAATTATTCATCAGTTGTGGCAGCTGCATTACTCATTGCCAGTGGAAGCTTGGAGCAATGCTAGCTTATACAAGACCAGGGATTGCTTTGATGGAGATTTAGCTTCTTGACAGGAAAATCTGAACATTACTTTTTTTTTACCTAAAAATTGCCAATAGCGCACGAAGGCCAAAGATTTTGAAGGAACTCTGTAATAACAGTAATCAACTTCGCAGGATTTTACAGCTTTGTACTGTTATTATGACCAAGTAAAAGGCCTTTTCAGCTTCATTTCTAACACTTAGAAAAGTACAACCATACTTTTTATTTTAGAATAATAATGAATAATGAAATGCCTCGGCCTAAAATTAGTCTGAAGAAAAGAACTGAAACGAAATGCCTAGATTCTGAGACCTTCTTGTTAGGGCAATATACATTTCCAGTTACTTCCAGGATGAGTCATTGCTGTGGTTGTGGCAGAAATATAATATGCCGGCCACTTCTGGGAAAATTCACCACTGTTCCAAGTTTTCTTATTTTGGAGATAATGGCTTTGGTTCTCTGGAGGCCCATTACAAATTTCTTTGAAAGTCTTTCAAGACTGATTTTCAATTACACTGTCCCTCATTTCCTCTGAACCAGGACCATACCCAGGACTTTTCTTCTTGTGGGAAGGGGCAGCGAGGTCCGGTCATTTCATATGGGCAGCACCTGGCAGATTATTATAAACGCTACTTTAAATCTGTTGAAGATGGTGGTAGCCAGTTTAATGATTGTGGTACACATCACACATGATGTTCATTTGGGTGCCCACTGTGATCCATGTGAAGTCTGGATTTATCCTCACACTTCACATGTACAACCATTTTAATACTCTGCTAGTCAGCGGACCAAAATGCTAATCAATAAAGTGATACTTGACAACATACAGTTTGCCCTCTCATCTACAGTTCTGTGTGGAAAACTAAAATGTATTTCTATTCTCCATCCACTGTGGTGGTGAGCCTTATCAGAGCCCTGCACTTTTCTGCACTCTTCTGCACTCTGGCAAGGCTAATAGCTGTAAAGGGCTAGGCTAGCCATGTGCTTATTTTTTCAAGATCTTTTCAATTTTTCTTTTTTTTTTTTTTTTTTTGAGCGGCTGCGGCAACAGAGGGGGGTCAAGCTTTTACCAGGGAGGCATTGTTTATGATTGAGTCACTGGAGAGGAAAGAAATCCATGTGGGAAACAGTTTATAATGTCAGTAAAACATATTATTTTATCCCCAAATAAAAGCCTTTTCAAATGCTGTTCTGTGGACTAATGAGAACATCATACCAACAGACACAATGGTGGTGTTGATGGAATGGTTTGCTGCTTCACTGTCTGGGCAACTTGACAATTGAAATCCTGCAAGAGTCATCACTTTGTGATCTAAATTCCAAGCACAGCTAGTTTATACAGCAACACAATAATCCAAAGCACAAGAGCCACCTTGGAATAAATCCAAAGAAAAACACTTTTTGTTTGTTTTCATCCTGTTTTGTGTGAGGAACAGAAACATTTACAGCATTTATCAGATGCTTTTATCCAAAGCGTCTTCCATTCGCTACCTACAGGGGGCAGTCTCTCACTGGAGTAACTTGGGGTTAAGGGTCTTGCTCAGGGACCCAGTGGTGGTGCTGAAGGTAGGATTCGAACCCATGACCTCTTGGTCCAGAGGCAAGTATCCTGCCCACTGAGCTACCTCCACCCACGGCACTCAATCCAAGTCTCTGAACATATTTTTTTGGACTAAGTGGACCTAAGAGGTTCATCTTTTCTCAAAGCAAGCAATAAAAATCATGTTCCGATAGCTCTCATGTGTTTGGCAGTCTTTGAGCTCTGGAAATTCGGTAGAGTGAATCGCAAAAAAGGCATGAAAGAAGCACAGATGGACGATTGTGGATAATTCCACTGAATCTGATATACTGCGGATATCTGAACATCCAAAACCAGTCTATTACTGATCCCCAACAGAAGCCCCAAGCGAACACGCCATTTAATGGTCTCCAATAGAAAAAGTGTGTTACTGGTATCCAACAGAACCTTTCTTTTACTGGTCCCCAACAGAACCAGTCTTTTACTGGTCCCCAACTTAACCGATTTTTTTTACTCTTATCCACCAGAACCATTATTTTACTAATCCTTAACAGAATCAGTCTTTTCCTAGTACCCAACAGAACCAGTCTTTTAACTGGTACCCATCAGAACCAGTCTGAAAATGAGCATTTTCAAATATCCCCTTAATTCCCAACATTTAGTAGTAAAAACATCTTTCTAACAACACTTTTAATCGTGAGTACTAAAAAGAGACAGGTTCCATAATAACAGCTCACCTGAAGCACCACGTACTCCAAACTGAAGAGTGAAGTCAAGCAACTTCACTGAGGGCAAAATTAAACCTCTTCTTTGGTGTGGAGCATGCTAACTTTAGCTTAGTGCACAGGCTATAGTTCCAGTCATCACAACACACCACAGTACAGGTTCTCTACTAAGTGCTCTAACGTACCATCTGTGTCGTTAGATTTCACTTAAATGTATAATTATCTGTAGTATTTATACACCGTGTTTGTGTATATAGCATTGTGTATTTTCATATTGAGTTTTTTTATTTTACTTTATATTGTTCTTGTCTCTGTGTCTCTGTGTGTCTTTGCAGTCGTAACATAAGCAATTTCCTTCAAGATCAGTGAAGTTTTCTGATTGTGATTCTGATTGATAGTCTACTAATGTGTAGGGGATAACAAATCATGTGAGAGGGCAAAGCTGAGTGATCAGTGTTGGAGCGAAACTGAACCTGTTTGGTATCTGCAAGTTAGCTAACATGACGTTAACGAAAGCTAGGACCAGACGCACCAGAGAATGTGGAATAAGAACGTCTTCTGTGGTGTGGTGCATCGTTGAGAAGCTGTCCTTCGGAGGCAGGTCCTGATTTAGCACCGCATCAGATGGAGAAATAAGCCATATCAGACACGATGCAGCCGTGGGAACCATTTGGCTCCACAGTGGGGGTAGACGGCATCTGCGAGGCATTTAAAAGGTGCTTAATTTTTACATAGGAATGCATGTTGAATGTGTTTACATCTCTGCCTACGACTGTTTTCGGGCAGATCTTGGAGACTGATTGAGTGCCAAAGAGACATCATTTTAAAATATCAGAACTTCTGTGGTATACTTATAGCACCCAAGCCTAACTAGGATTACACAAGCTGCTGTTGTACATTATCCTTATTATTCTTATCACGCTTAGACGTTTGCCGTACCATTCAGATGCCATTACATAGTGAATTACATTTTCATTACATCTACAGCTACATTATAGCGTGTATATAATAGCAGCTTCAATTCGCCCCAGTTTTGTTGCATCTTACTGAAATTCTGCATAATAAAGTTGAAGTCCTCGATAAGTCGCCCGTTGGGAAAAAAGGCCTGTGGTTGGGAAATGGTGTCACTTGAATGAATAAATCAAGCTGACTCATCATCCAGCCGCATTAACAATTCTCCAAATTCATATCCCACCGTGGACGCTGTACCTACTAACCCAGACATTATGAGTTTCTCAGTGGAGGTGGGTTCTCTAGAAGCGGAAGGATTGCCTTTTAGTGTGAATGGCGGAGAAGGCTTGCATCCTCCTCAGGATAGGATGAAAGGACAGAATTTACTGGTCGTTTTTTTCATCTGAAAAATCTTTTCTGGCAAGTGCTCGTACCATGACAGGAATATACAAAACAAAATGCAATAAAAGTTGAAAAGAAATGAACAGATGTAGAATGAAAGTATAAATGCAACCCTTTGAAGCTGCAGAGGAAATAGATGGCAGGAGGTGATGAAGCAGCTGTAGGTATGAAGTACATGCATTTCAATGAAAAGGTAAATGAACGAGTAAGCAAATGACTGAAAAGGTGAATGAATAGGAGAACCTAGCTGTGTACTCTTGACTGCAATCACCAAGATACCAGCAGTCCATTCAATCCTGTGGACTCTACTCTTGCTTATTATTCAGTTATTCAGTTATTCTTTCTAAGGCTTATTATGAAACCACTGGAGGCTGAGAAATAATGGGGTGTAAATCACAGTGATCGATTTGGATTCTTCGCTAAATTCAGTGCATCAGATTGGATCTCAAATTGGATTTGCTTGTTCTGTGTCCATTTAGATTATTTTAGGTTTTAAAATGGCTTTGAATACTCAAATGAGGAAAATATTATATATAGTAGCAGGATATAGACAATAAAATAATATAAGAATCAATTTTTGTTTTTTTATCTTTCTAAATACTAGAATACTAGAATAATCTTGATCATTGGCCAATACTAATACTGATCATATGTGTGTGTGTATATATATATATATTTATACACACACACACACACACACATATGATGACCTTCTATATATATATATACTTGCACATACTAGTTAAATTGTTTGTTGTAAACAGCATGCTACAAGTTCACAAAAAGGTTTGACATCACAGTGTGAGTGTGTGCTGTTTGAATGTGTTACAGGATTGGTTTGGACAAATTTTTTCCTCTTGATGACCCCATGCTGTTACAATCGATACAAGCGCTCCAAAGTTGACGTAACTAATTCATCAAAGCAACACAATGACCTGGTGCACCTTTACAGCACTGCTATGTGAGGCATGTAGTCATAAAAGGTACAAGCGAGGGTTAAAGGGATTAAAAGGGCACACTGGTTTGGTCTTGTATGGGACAGTCCCGTTGAGGAAGGCTTTAGAGAAGAGCTCTAAAACGCACCCTGCCTCTTGAGGAGCGCGTTCTTGCTCCTTGCTGCTCGCTTGGCAGGGATGCGGATTGCTCAGATTAATGACTTGGAATTCCTGGAATTCCCAACTCAAACAATGTGCTCATATCTGGAGGTGTTGGCCACTGCGAAGTCAGTTTCTCTCTTTCCTTTGCTGTTTTTTTTTTGGCCAGATATTTGACAAGCCCGACAGCTTGATAAGTGAGCGGGTTGCACGCAGGGGGAGGCTGTAGAAATGGGCAGTAACGGCGTAACCTCTCATCTGTAGATTTAACAAGAAAAGAGGGGGAGGAAGGAGGCAGACTTGGCGGGATTGAGTGTTTCTCTCTCTATCTCTCTCTCTCTCTCTCTCTCTCTCTTCATTTCTCTGCTTTCCATTAACTCTCCTCTTGGTGCTCTATTAATCCAAGTGTGTTCAGTCACATCAGTTTTGAAATTAAATATAGTGCGGTTTACCATGATTATTGAGACATTCCTCCATGCGTTTCATAAGACGCTCTCAGGCCATCTCACGGTTCCTCCTGCTGGTTTGGTGTGATTTACAAGCTTGGGTCCCGTCCATTTCTCAGCTGGAATCCAGTTGACGAGATGGTGTGAGGGCTGGTATTGGCCTGCAGTGAAACACAATCAGAGAATTTATAGACATGTAATACACAAACATTAATTGTGTTTGCTGCTAGTGGGCGATATGGCCGTAAATCCACACTGTGGTATGATTCAAATTTCTTTAAATGTTCAAAATGAACGCATCTCATCCTAGGATGTCCCTTCACGTTTTAATAAGAACCATATTTGACAACTAAGTTTTTTGGAACAGAATAGTACAGGCAGAATTGAACAATATATGGATAAACCTTGTACATGCATAGACGCGCAGCTGTTTCTCTGGGCCTTGGGAAAAAATGATGAATTTTGTTTCATGTCTATTTCTCAAGCTATGTGTCCACTACACTTGTGTTGACATCTGCGGCCACCAAACACCACTGGCATTTGATAAATATTTTGTAATTCATGCTGTTAGTAGCCAGTGGTTTATAGTTTTTTGCATGGAGGTCCAGGACCTCAGCATCATCTGATGCAGCTGATTGAGGGAGGCAGCACTGCAGTGTAGGGGTGAGAGGAAGCAGAAACATGGCAGTTTTAATGCTTTCCATGTTAGGCTAAACGCTGCCTTTAATAATTAAACTGGATTCTCAAGTGTTTGAAAAAAGTGAAATCTGCATCCACTAAAAGTGAGATTATAATCAAAGGCTTTCAAAGGACTTGCTGTTGCGCTGCGTTTCTTTCTATGGTGACAGTTTAAATATTATAGTTACACCAAATGTATTCGATCAGCCACGAAGAGCTGGAATGTTTCTTTGGTGTTGTACTAGTGCTCCAATGCTAATTTGGCAAACAAGTAATGGAAGCCTACCCCAATTCCCAACATTGCTCCAGTGCAGAACTAAAAAACAAACCTCTTGTCTGATGAACTACATTACAAGGCAAATGTGTGTAATTAAATTTTCTACCCAATATTGTTGTAGTCAAATCAACCCCTAGTGAGGTCAGACGATACAATCATGCATGAAGGCTAGACCTTCCTTCCTCCGAGACACGTGAAACGATACCACATCTCACTGCGCTGTCTGCATTGACTAGTATTACACCAAGTAATCGAGGGGGTTGGGGGGTTGGGGGAGGGGGGTTGGAGTGAGGCCAAGACATGTGGTCACCTATGACTGTGGCATCATTGGGGATCGCACTTTCATACAATAAGGCCAATGGCCAACATCAGCATTTATTTTTAGGCCAAATTATATAAAAGAGCACTGCGTCACAAGAGTTGCATGATTGATCACTGTGATGCTTTGCTTAGAAGGCACCTATTATGCTCAGGTCAAATTCTGTACCCAGTAGGAAGGTTCTGGAGGGATGTGGGTACATGTCTTAGAATGCTGTTGCTGCCGCACCCCTCTTTGAAGATCGCCCTCACTTGTGCATGACGCAGAGACAGCCTGCCTGATTGAATTAGCCAGAGCCTGAGATGTACCGGACATGTTTGCTGCTATTGATTTGTTGTTGACCAGAGTTTGCTCTGCAGCTCGTCACAGCGAACAGAATCTGGCCCAGCAGGCGCAAGCAGGAAGACACGGAGCAGTCGGAATGTAGAGTGGCTGATGAACCGTCATGGCCTGCGAGAACGCAGGCATAAATCTCAGGGTTAGGCCGGCCCTGGACTGTGAAGAATTTCCCTACACAATGTGACATGTGTTCAGCGTTTCAGCTATCGTTTGCTGAGGGCAAACCTGAAGTGCCTGAAGGGGATGCCTTTTTACGTAGCATCATAAAAAACCCTCTGATTTCAAAGGAGAGCTAATCACATTGACTGACACTTCTTTTGGTATGCCATTCAAAAACATTTCCATAATTACCTATTTAACCTTATAGTGAGATATAAGTGAATTGTGAAGGAAAGTGGCATTCATAAATGTGATGATACAGCTGGAGGACAGAACTGCTAAGGCAGAAATCAAATCCATCCACATGAGAGTTGCACAATTGAAATGCAATTATCATTAAAGCCTGGGTATCAAAATTAAATACCTTTCATTGGGCGAAGGGCAGAGATACACCCTGGACAGGTTGCCAGTCCATTACAGGGCAGACTAACGCAGTCATGCACACTCAAACCCAGGACCTTCTTGCTATGAAGCAACAGCACTGATAGTACACATGTACTAAAATATGAACTGCTGACATGACTTGCTGTCAGCAAGCATTGTCAGCACCTTTGATTCTGTTATTTACAGGATCTATACAATATATAGTCTTCTAGCACCTTGCACTCCTGAACTTTTGCTTTGTAAAAAAATAATCTGGAATGAATATTAAAATTCAGATATCAGCGCTGAAAATATGGTGCTGAAAATATGTAATTACATAGTTTACTACATGTAAGGACTTTCAGGACACTAAAAGGCACAAGAATAACCTTTCAATAAATTGAATTCATACAAGAAGGAGTGTGTTATGAAAACCTTATGGCGGTGATTTAGTCTGTGAAGTTGGGGGTTTTATTGCTTTTGTAAGGAAAAAGTGAAAAACGAAGGAAGACCCCTAGCTTTTTTTTATATCAATTTTGTATCGAATGTGCTGTAATATTGGTGATTCGTTCCACGGATTAGAGGGTTCTGGGTTATAGATAGAGCCTTGAAACTGTAGCATCGTCAGCTTCAGCTCAGTTTTTTCAGTTTATACTAGTGATGGGCCGAGCCAGTTTTTCCAGTTCCGATCTAATTCCGATACACGACTGCTGATACAGATTCTGATATAATACATCTTTTTACTTTAATATTAGCTTTTTTTGTTGAAATTGTGGTGTTTGGGCAGCACAATCTGTGTAATCTGTGTAACCACTTCTGTATTGGAATATAGAGATCGGGGCTGTCCGACCGATATCCGTTACTTCACAGACCAGCTTTTTGTCTGTTTTCTTGCTTGATGTGAGTCTGTCCTGGGTGTTTCTCTGACAATCTCCCTATGAGAGCTGGGATAGGTTCCAGCACCTCCACAACCCTGGGTAGAGTAAGCACTCAGATAATGGATGGATGGATGAATGGATGGGTGGACGGATAAATATCTACAGCGTTACTGTGATAGAGTTATTGTGAAGAAACAGACTATTACTATATAACAGCATGGGTGGAAAACTGCTCAACCAATCAGTTTATACAATCTGAACTGCCTATTGTATAAAATATGTCTCACCAATCGTCATGCCTTTCAGGACCAAGTTCTTTTTTATTGTTTTTGACTGTTTTGGTGGGAACGTTTTAGAGAAAACCCTCCCTGTTTTAAAGGAGAAGAGATTAACATTAACAAAATTAATTGATATGTAATTGCATGGCTTTCAATGGAAAACCAACACACTTCAGGTTTGCTTCAATATGGTACGAGTGAGAAGAGGTTTTAACATTGAATATCGTCACACTCCTGTGATTTCTATGCGCATTCTAGAAACTGCAATACACTTAATAGTGCAGTGTTTAGCACGGTGGAAGCATATATGCCTGTTATGCAGTTCGGCACGACTGTTTAGCGGACGGTTCTGAGCGGTGGAGTCGTGTTGCAGCTCACCTTGAGCAGCACAGATGGGCTTGGTGGGGAGGAGCGCTTCAGTTGTCACGGCTCTCTCACGCTGAGGTTAAAGCTAGCGGAGTGGAGCAGTCTTAATGAGACAGTGGCTTCATACTGCACCCAGCACATGAGAGGGATTAGTGCTGGACGCTAACAAGCTCAGACCACAATTAGACAAGCCTCCATGCGCAAGCTCAACCTGGAAAGGAGAGGAGAGAAGCTAAGAATACAGAAGCATTCTGAAGACATCAGAGTCAGAAGACATTATTGTTCCCAGAGGAAATTGTTTATGTATATTGCGCATCAAGTGTTTCTGAATGAGGAATGAGTTTCTCTCTGAATTAAGGTTTTTTGAAAGCTTTAGTAAGTGGGGGGTGTACGAATGTTGATTTGAAGAGATTATCATTCTTACTTACAGTTATGCAGTATACGAGTTTTGTAAAATTAAAAATAATGAAATACATAGTAAAACTGTATAATAGCAGGTCTGAGATCCATAGATGTGTCATAAAACATATGACACATCTATGATAACCAAAATGTGAGCGAGGACAAAATCTAAATAAAATAATTGCAAAATGTTCTACAGACTAAAGAGAAACCAACTGCTTGACCAGTACTCTGACCTTCAAACGGACTGTAGCTTATAATGAGGCTTACATAAGGATGCACACAGAAAATGTGACTGATTACAGTGGCAAATTTTTAACACCCAGATGGTGTTAGAATGGCATTCATGCCAGACTTTGAATATTTGTTTCATACTTCATTGGTGTTAATATAAAATAGACCCGCTATTGGCATTAGCTCAGCTTTAGTTGGCTAAACTTTTTCTACTGCGTGTTCTGTGTCACTGAACAAATCAGGTCAACCCAAGAGTGTTTAATACAGAATGACGTGGCATGGCGGCCGAGCGGCAGTGCGGAGCGCGAGTTAAAAGTGCTCTGTGAGTCGCCTACTTTCTTATGTGTGTTTAACATTCAGTAATCTTAAGGCCAGAAACATACTTCACTCAAGGACATGACAGTAAACGCTTCATGCCGCATGAACATGGTGTCATGTTTGTCTAGTGATGCAAATTATAATGCAATGCAGTACAAGTTGCATTCTGTGCATTGTAGCAGGGAGTGCTATATTGATAGCCAAAAGTGTTAAAGCTGTTTTGTACCACCAGGTGCACAAGACAGATCAGCAGTTAAACATATATTACCTTCACTAATACAAGTAAAGCAGTTATGCTAGTTGTTATGGCATTTGGAATAATCCTGGTTTGGTCCATTAATGAACTTTACATAGAAACATAATGTATGGTGAGTCTCAACAGAAGAATTCTGCGTTTGCATTGCGTTGGCCAGGGTTTATCATGTGTGTTTTTTTGAGTTAGGGCATTATTAGGCGTGGACCCTTGGGGGACTTCAGCCCTGAATGTTTTGCGAACAGCACTGGATCTAAAAAATTAAAATAATTAGAAATAGGCAATAGCCCTGAATAAATCATGACCTGATTTTATTTACAATTTCAGAATTTCTCATTGACTGGACAGTCCAAACAGCATGAAGTGATGGTTTAAGGCACTATTAACACTGTTCTAATTCACCTCTGTAGAGATGTATACCCTATGTAGACTCCTCCTCGTTTGCAGTTGCACTTCTTGAGAATAAAACATACGAAAATCATTAACATGTATGTTGTGTTTTTTGAAATGATTCTGTGTAGTGATACTCTTCTGGCCCTGCACATGTTTGTTGGCACGCTTTACCAGCCGTCCTGAAAAAAAAAATGGAGTGAAAACCCTGGAGGAACGTTTGAGTTTCAGACAGAGGGAGTTTTTCCAGGGAACTGTGATTGCACAATGCGCAAGATGACTCTTCGTTAACCGTGAAGCCGAAAGGAAATGATTCACTGGCGACTTCGCTCTCTACTTTCTCTTTCGATTTTAGTAAATACCCATTTCCTGGTTTCCGGACACAATAAAGCAGCTTTAGATAACACCACTATGGAGGAGACCACAAACGTGTCCAGTGCCTGTCTTAACCTTTCTGCCAGCGATTCTGGAAGCTGGAAGCGTGCCTTCCCTTTAATTTCAAATATCCGCGGCCAAAACCAGTGATCCTGAGGCCTGTATTAAACTGGCCCATTGTTCCTCTGTCTGTGGTCTGATTTCACAGGCCTCTCTAATGAAATACTCCATCCTTGCCTGCCCCTGTGACTGATGAGGAGTTAATTGGAAAAGTAAGCAGAGCCTTTCGAAGAAAATATATTGCCCAGGCCCCTTCCAGTCACACATATGAGAACAATTGTGAGGGCTTTGATTATCAAAAGTTTGGATGATTCTTGCACCAAAAAACTACAACAAAAAAGCGAAACATTGAATTGTTTTGGAACTGCATCATATTTCACAGTATTGGCCTGACTTTCATCAAAGAAAGCTGCAAAATGCTGCAAAATGCAATATTTGAGTTAAGTGTGATATAATAAGATACAAATCATATTAAGACAATTAATTTGTGTAAGTAGCATTTCAAGCAAAAATACTATTTGATATTCACTGGGATATCGAAGTGATATGCACCCCCCCCTTAAAATTCCCTGCCACACACACACACACACACACACACACACACACACACACACACAGACCCTGTCACTGCTTTCATAACTTTGTCTGTTTATTTGATATCGTGTTCTTTAGTGATGAATAAGCCAGAATTAACAACAGACTCTAATTAAACTGTTAAAACCAAAAACCTTATAAAATGCACTCGAGACTCACTGCACCTTTTCTTTTATTATTTCACTTTTTGATGGGTGTCGGAGTCGATGGCTTGGCACCTCCTGTTTGTACAATAACATTGTCACACACGTTTACCAGCTGCTGGTGAAAACATCTTCTTCTTCTTTTGTTGTTCAGTGGAAGTTGGCGAACAGCTTTTACCAGCCCCTTCTCAGGAAAGTAGGGTGTTACTTATTACCCTGCACTGGTAAAAACAAGAGGAAAACAGTGGTAAAGACAAGATGATAGTTGAATAAACTTTCTTTTTTTTTTTCAGCTTACTGAGGCTTGCTTGGAATTAAATGAAAAAAGCAATGCAACTGTCAATCTCAATTATTTGTGTTATTTTGTGATTGTGATTTTATTTTACAAATGATTTTCTCCCTAATAGCTTTTTGTGGTTTGAGACTCTTGACCAACTGTATCAAGAACTATTGTATCAAAGACTAGGAAATGGTAGTTTTGAAATTCGCTGGAAGTGCCTCTTGCTGTTTTTGTACCTTTAAGCTTTTCTAATGAAGCCTCTATCAGTATGTCCACTGGGAAACACATTACTGGCAAACCATACATTATTTTTGATGGAGTTCACTTAGATCTTGTTTCGCATTTCATGGTTGTGACAGGCCTTTTTTTCGCAAAGGCGCCTTCTGACCGATAACTGCCTTTTGCTATGTGCTCTTAGTCTATGAAATAACTGTGAAATAGTGTTTTGAAATCCACTGGAAGAAAGAGTGTTTCATGTGATGCGGCATGATGTGTTTGCACATTTAAGCCTTTCTAATGAAGCCTCTGTCTCTGTGTCCACTGGAAAGCACATTACTGACAAACCACACATTATGTTAGATGGAATTCACTTAGAGCTGTTTTTGCATTGGCAATTTACAAACTTTGGAGCTCCTATACACAAATATTATCCCAGAATTACCGAGATCTGGTCTATTTTTCTATTGGGTGGGGCCCAGTATTGCCTAATTTCTCTGTTTTTTTTTTAGCAGACGTATGTGTCCTCCACCCAACAGATGGCGCCGCCCAGTCCCAACACCACTACCAGCAGTAATGGGAGCAGCGGCGGAGGTGACCAGCTAAGCAAAACCAACCTCTACATTCGTGGCCTCCATCCTGGCACCACAGACCAAGACCTGGTTAAACTCTGTCAGCCGTGAGTGTAATGGTCATTTCAGCTACAATAACCATTTGTTTAGTAACTTAGCGTGCAGTAATATGATCAGTGGTATACACTGAGCTGTAGCTACACTCATTACACATTTTATGATATACCCCTAACGTAGGTTTAAAATAGGTTTACATTTGCTGACTGCCCAGTAGATTTTCCCATTCCCAATTTATTAGCCACCCTCTGCACAGTCCATTTACTCGGGTGATGGACCGTTCCCAACAGTAATGATGCTGTGTTTTAGGCACTGATACTTGAAACCTTCTAACTATGCACTTACAACTGTACGTCAAACATGCATCCCTGATCAAGTGACATGTCTTTTTGTCATTTTTATCCAACAACTTCTGTACAGCATCTGTAAGGAATAAACTTACACATTTCATATCTACAAATATTAATGCACAGTTGGATTTGATTGAAAAACTAAAACAAATGTGAGATACATGAAGGTCGTCTACCCCATCAGTAAATCCACTAAAGTCTCAGGGCTTATTCGATTCAGTAGGTCTTAAGAAAATTCCAGAGTGTAATATATTTTGTGAAACCTCTCAGGGTGCTGTGCTAAGACTCATTAGTCATGAGAGTAAATGTCATTCCTCTAAAAATGTCATTTAGAAATAGAACTTAAGGAGAACCGTTGAAATATGGAACGCTAAAATAATCTTACAAAAGAAACAAAGGGTTGAGCAGGTATGCAAAGCGAAACGCCCACATCACTGCCATGAACCTACAGGAACATTGGGCTGGCATGGAAATAGGAGTATATTGGCCAGAGGCATTTTGGACTCAAGAGGTCTGACAATGTTTGACTACAGCCATTTCAATACAAGAACGTATCAGACATGGGGTGGGCCTATTATGCTTTAGGGCTGTGTGGCAGTCAATGGCATAGGAAATGTCCACAACAGTGACAAATAGATTCTTCTGAATATTATCAAATCCTGAAAGCTAATATCCCACAGTCAGTGAGGAAACTGAAGAAGAAAAGAGAATTTTGAGGAGAAAGACCAGATACAAGAAACGAAGTATTGACTAAGATGGTGGCACAAGTTTTTCCCCCCAATATGATTCATTCATCAACTAAATGAACATTAATATTTGCAGAAATATGTCATATTTAAACCCATACCATGGGGGTGTTAACTTATTTTCTCTCAGGAAAATGGCTCACAGTGAGATCAGATGTATCTAATAAAGTTTCCAGTGAGTGTATAGGCGAATAAATGCTTTCGGAATGTAATTATTAATAATGACAAACCTGCTGGGGTAGATGATTTAAACATGCATTGACCACAAGATTATTCCTCTCTTGGAAGAAACGGGCTGATGTGAATGTAGTTCAGGCTGGGTGGAGAACGGGGCTCAGAAGGGAGATTCAGATTCTGTCCTGAACTGACCCTACGCATGCAGAGAAGAAACGCACCTTTGGCAGCTTGAACTCAAGCAGTAATGAAATACACTTGATCTCTTGCAAGTATGCGGCATATTGATTTCATTAATATAGAGTTTATGTTTGTGCATTGTTGCTTTCTAGATTAATTGCACCTTTTTAATTTAATGCAGTTTCATTACGCCACAGTCAGTGAGCCCACGTCCCTCACCTTTTAGCTCAGATGACCCTGTCGTGGAATGAAAGGCTGCAGCAGTCAGTAACTTGTGGTAAAGTCAACAGGGGTTTGGGTTTCAAACAAAGCACTTTCTAGTTGGCAGCCCTAAGCCTTTCCAACAAGTAGGCATGATTGCGCCTCCCCTAAACCTCCCTCCCCCCTCTATTTCCTCCTTCCATAAGCCCTCACTTCCATTTACGGAGAGAGTGAAGGAGGGGTCTGACAAGAAATCCAAGCTGCTGCTTTTGCAGCCAAGAGGTCTTGAAGAATTTCCTTCATTTGAGCATTATAGAGCTGTACATTTTTTTTCTGTGTTCTTGTCTTGACTGTTCATCTTATGCACAATGTTGGAAGCTTTATCCAGCACAACGAATGTTAAAGATGTTCACGAAAGACTTTGCTACACTAGGTTAGTTTAACTTGATGCTTAGGAGGTTTTCGCAGCATTGTTCTATCACTCATTTCCCATTTCACTGTTACAGTTGTCTCTTCAGATATTCTTTAGGGAAGCAAAGGTGGCTCCTCAGTGCCATTGGTACAAAGAATCCTTTCTAGCACTTTTGTTTGAGTGGAGTGTTGAAGGGGAATTGATACACTATAATAGTTGCATTTTCATCAAGTTTAAGACGTTGTTAAAGTGAGGTCCTAATCCAGGAAGGAGACTATTTGCCTTCGATCGGTGAGCCTCAGCCAGATTTAGTGGTAGAGATGCTTTCCCAGAAGACAACAGGCCAAAAGTTAAAATGGTAAGTGTCTTTTGAAAGCCGGAGCTGAAGAGGTGGAGAAAAAGAGAGAAAGCGAAGCCAGAGAGAGGCCCTCTCTCGCTCTCTTTCAGCAGTCTGGAAGAAATGGCTTTCGATGAGGCTGCCCAGCCCTACAGGAAACTCGGAGCCCAAGGGGAAAGAGAAAGACAAACAAGGGCAACAGCTGGGAGGGAGAGAGAGACAGAGAGAGAGAGAGAGAGCGAGCAAGGGAGAGAGGGAAAAGACTGAACAAGAGAGAGATAGATGTATGTGTCAGGTGTTCTTGAGGCTATAACACCAGCTGGTAAGAGGGATGTTTGCAAGGGTAATTACTTTTAAAGCCATGGAGCATCCAGTACATCCTGCTTTATGCTTTAGGAAAGCAGCTTTTATGCAAACATCACAAAAGTATCGGCTAGAGGACATGAAAATCATATTCAGAAATGCAGGCTAGCTCATCTTCATGAAGTCAAGACTTTTATTTTACTGCATTTTAGTAACGTTTTTGTGTAGTTAATCACAGGAGTTAACTTGCTCCATTATTTTCATACTGTGAATTCAGAGCTTACACGAGCCTGAATATGAAAACATGCATCCATGAGTGACGTTAACTGCAGGGAATTTATCAGGGGAAAATACAGCATGCGTGCAGCAGGGCTTCAGCCTGGAATGACTGTTTGAAGAGTAAAACCAGGACAATGACCTTAAATAAACTGTTTTAATAAATGTGTTATTGTGTTAACCGTGACATCCCCAGTAATATAATTACTTATTATTACTTAACTACAAATTACACATGAATCACATTTATCTGCAGTTTACCTTCCATAACAGTTAACATTTGTTTGTATGTCAAACGGTGATCAAAACATCACAAAAATGGAAAGGATGTTCTTTCTTTCTGCCAGACAAGATTGTTCACACAACAGTAATCTTTCCTCAAATTCAGTTCATAATAAAATACTTGCAAATGCACGTCATTGATCAAGATTCCAAAATTTGTGCCGTACAATGTCTGTGCTTGTGTCAGTGAGCTATAAGTAAGAAAATAGAAATTGTTCTCACTGTGACTGGGACTGCAGTAAACAGCATAAGGGGAACTGTGTTGTAAACAAGGCTCTATCCCCCTTATGAAAGCTAACACGAGTACCAGTTACTCACAGAGGCACGAAGGTCAAGCCCCAGTTACACACACCACAGTCATGGTGCTTGCTTGACCGTGACACTCGGCCCTCACACATGGCCGCTCTTCGGTCCACTGCGCTCAGAAAAGGAAGGCTGCATATCTGCGCTGCATCGCTTTGAGCAAAATGCTTCAAATAGACAGAGCTTAGCATTGCCCCATGAAAGAACAAGCCATGCACTGGCTTAGAGCTACCATATACATGCGGCCAAGATGTAGACATGGATAAAAAACTATTTTTAATTTCAGTAACAGTAACTGAACTGGGGGTGGAGGTGGCTCAGTGGGTAGGATACTTGCCTCCGGACCAAGAGGCCACAGGTTCGAATCCTACCTCCAGCACCACCACTGGGTCCCTGAGCAAGACCCTTAACACCAAGTTGCTCCAGGGAGAGACTGTCCCCTGCAGTTAGGGAATGTAAGTCGCTTTGGATAAAAAGCGTCTGATAAATGCCGTAAATGTAAATTATGCTGGAATAGAAAAGGGCCTTCCCCAAACAGTTTCCACAAAATTGGAAGCGTGCCGTTATCCACTATATCTTGGTGTGCAGAAGAATTAAGACTGCCCTACACTGAAAGTAAGGGTTCTAGCCCAAACACTGAAAAACTGTTGTGTCCCAATACTTTTGGTCATATAGTGTAGGGCTACTTTGTTTTCTATTTTGTGTGACTGTGGCCATTTAAGAGTTGGACCAGAAAATCAAGTGGTAATATATAAATATTACATTACATTTTACAATATACCAGGTATTTGGCACTAAAATGAGAAACCTCTATAAACAAAAAAAAGAACAATCTCCGCATTCGCTTGTTTAGTCGGAACTATTAGCTCGCTGATGGGTTTCCAGACGACTCAAAACAATGCAGGACACCAAGCGGTCACATTGGAGTAACAGGCTTCAGGCAGTCTCTGAAAAACATGCAAAATCATGTTCACCAGGAGATTCGGGCTCCTCGCTAAGTGCACGGGACACTGGCCTCGTACGATGAAACCGCTCGGATCACCCCGGTGAGACTTTTTTTAATGTTCGCGCTAATTGAGTGTTTTGACCACTTTCTGGGAGCCTCTTCCCTCTTTTATCAGGTTACTAAACATCCGCGATTTATTTTAGGGCAGTCTTGAGTTTCATTAGCTGCATAGTACAGATCTAATACTAAGCCTTCTTTGGTCATAAAATCAACTACAGACAAACACCACCCACGTAATATTATGTAGCTCCATCTCTGAAAACAGCTCTGATCCATTTGGGCAGGGTCTCCACAAGACCTGAAGGTGCGTTGTGGTGTCTGCCTTCAAGGCCTCAAGAGAAGATACGCTACGTGAACAAAAGTATTGGGACAGGCCTGTTTTTCAGGGTTTTGACTAGTCCTCTAAATTGCAGTGAAGGGCAATTTTAATGCTTCAGCAAACCAAGGCGTTTGGACAACACCATGTTTCCAAGTTTGTGGACACAATTTGGGAAATGGCGTTTTATATTCTATTATAAAGGGCACCAAGGTGCCACGAAGACGTGGTTGGATGAGTTTGGTGTGGAAGAACTTGATTGGCTCTCACAGAGCCTTGACCTCATCCCCATAAAACACCTCTGGGATAAACTGTAACAGACATTGCGAGCCAGGATAAAAACACTCCAAAATCTTGTGGAAAGAAGAGTGAAAGCTGTTATAACGGCAAAGAGGGACCAACTACATACTAAGGTCTATGCTATAGTTGCATAATGGTAAGGGTCAATTGTCCCAATACTTCTGTCCATGTAGTGTACTTTAAGTGCTGTGAGTTGCTAGGTAGGAATTCCATGGATACCATGGATTAGACTAGTTTGTACAGCATATTAGATTAGATTAGATTCAACTTTATTGTCATTACACATGTACAAGTACAAGGCAACGAAATGCAGTTTAGGTC
>JBBPDB010000134.1:4717339-4729672 GCA_037974465.1 Brachypetersius altus
GCAGAGGAAGAATTTCGTGCTGTTCACACTGTGTGCAGTGGTGTGTTCACGTATGACCGAATACTCACTTTCACTTTAGAAGCGATCTGCATACACAAGTTATACACCTGTGATTGGAACACCTGAATTTAATTATTTCAACGGGCAAGTGAATACTTATGGCTATATATATTTATCCCCATCCTTTGAAACAAAACTGAAGTGGAAGTCGCGAGCCAGGCCTTCTCGTCCAACTTCAGTGCCTTCCAAATACAGTATAAGCTGTTTTTTTCGCTGCTAAGAGGAACCAACTCCATATTAAAGACCTTTTTGGGCAATGTCAGGCGTCCCAATACTTTTGTCCGTCAAGTGAAGGTATAAATACATCACCCAGATAAACTCTACAGAACTGATAAATTGGGCTCTTAGCTAGTTCCTTTCATTGGTAATGATACGTGAATACGTTTTTACATGTTTGTCAAGCTACTTTCTAAACATCTTGAATGAACTGACATGCAGTTCCTTGATACACATGCAGGTGTTATAAGTAACTCCCTAAATGAGCAAACCTTAAAGTGTCATCCCATGTTCTTTGAAGTACGGTGCTGTTCAAAATCCAACAGTTTGTCCTTTTTCTTCAGACTTGTCTGTTGAAAAGACTTTACTGAAAGACCATAAAACAGGCTGCATTAATCCAATACACACAGCTTCAGGATTTTATTTCCAGGAAGACCAGATCTACATACAAAACCATAATAAAAGGTACAAAATGTGTATTAAATATGTCTTCAAGTAAATTGTGAGTGACACTGTATGTACAATAACTGTAAATATAACTGGGGAGCAAAAACTCTAAAAACAATAGCAAATTGCTGAAGAGTATACTTACATAAAGAGAGGCAATTATCCCCAAGTGTCAGTATAAAACGGGAGGATGCGATCCTGCTGGTTTGCGTTGGAGTCAAACATAGGGTGACTCTGTCTACTATGACCTTTCTTTATAACGTCTACAGATAAAGCATGCCGAATGCTTATCTATAGATAATCTCACATATGTACTAAAAAACATAGCCAACATCAGCAGATGTTTGTTTGCTCTTTGTATGGAGCTTTAACTAAGGAACCTTCCTGGAACGATAATGAGCCAAAGTCTTTAATTTGTACGGAGTCAAAAATGCATACTCAAGTCATAACTGCTGTACATGAAAGAGCACTATCCCTTTTCAGAAAAAGGGACTGAAATCATAAAATTAGACAGTCGCTTTCTGGCACATGTACTAAGAAATGCGCTGTATAATACAAATCTGTATCGACATCAAAAATATACTGCCATCTTCTAAGATGCTTTCTCTTTAGTGTATACCCCCCGACCCGTCCGTTTACAAAAGCCCTGCGATTGTCAGCTTTCGCTGGATTACTGTTTGAGAGCAAACAGCTGTTGGTCCCACACTGCCTTTTTTGCAGCATACAAATTTGCCAATGGGCAAAAACAAAAAAAGAAAAAAAAAACGAACACACAAAAAAAAACATTAACAAGTATGACCAGTTTTGAGGAAAAACTTGAAAAATCTCCAGTAAAACAAACAAAAAAATCAACACACAAAAAAAAAAAAACTAAAACCAATCTTGGGTTGCACAGAAATGAAGCCGACCATCGACATTCAAGCTCAAAACCTTGGGAAAGCAATAGAATGTCATGTTATGAAGGTGTGTGGGGTGGAGGGTGGTCATGGGGGGGATACACCACTGAATTATACCAGACAGGAGGTCAGCATTCTTAAACCTTTAAACCAGAGTGTCAGTCCAGCGCCACATACTTAGCATCGGCAAAACGGAGCACCAGCTGAGGAACTGGTAAAGGCATCACTTTCGAACCAGACGATCCAGCAGCCCTCATTTTCCTCATGTTACTCTCAGGTAAGTCCATAAGACAAGGTCTCCTACTACAGAAGTCTCTGATTCAGGATCTCCCATACCATTCGCCTCCTGAAATACGGCATGTGTTTCTGCAGAGGTTTTGGGGATGAAAGGGGGGGGCGTTAAAATGCATCAACAAGTACCATTACTTTTTACAAAGCTGTTCCCAAATTTTACAGCTGTTCAGGAGGCTACGCTCACCTGTGTGAATGTAATTGGCCTGTCTTTGGTGATGTACTCAGCATATTTGCATGTGAACATCCCACAGTCACTTCCATTCATTTGCTGAGGGATCTCCTGCAAGGTGAACATTCCACAACCTTTTTAAAACTGTTTGAATAGTGAATCAGGTTACTGTAGGAATAATGTTGACATTTATATACAGAGTTTGTGGTTTTAGTTCATTTACAAGATGACTCACATTGCGCTTTTTACTCTGAATGGTCCAGTCTGAGGTCTCAAAGTTTTTCCCTCTTTTGTCTCCACTTTCTTGTTGCAAATACTTTCTGTAGAAAAGAGGCGCAGTATTCAGTACGAGTTTTTCATAAAATGTTTAGACCAGGGCCGCATTCACAACCTTCTCAGAGTTGGACTACTGATCTAGGACTGATAGTAATGTCATAGTAAATAAAGTAACGTGGCCCATTTGTAGTGAATGAAGCAGTGGGCAGCATCTGGGAAGCAGTGTGTGGGGACAGTACCTTGCTCAAATGTACCTCTGTGGTGCCGCTAGCAGTTTTGGGATTTAAACCCACAACCTTCTGATCGCAGGTGCAATTCCTTAACCACCAGGCCTCCAGCTGCCCCAGATAGGCAAAGAATATTTTAGCAAATCTTCTACTATGAAAAGGTGCAGAAGTGGATTTCCTGGCACAAGTGCAGCTCATCTTTGCCTCATTAGTTAATTACCAGGTTTAGCAGGTGTGTTAGGGCAGGGAAATCAGTAAGCTGAATCTCAGCCCACTACGGAGCAGAATTGTACACTCCTGGTCTAGACAGAACTCATTTACAAGCCAAGGGCACCCTAGGGAAGATTTTTAAAAGGCAAAGAAAATGCAGGCGAAATGATTCTGGTTGCACCCCAGTTTCATCATCTCACTCCAATGCAGCACTTACAACAAAATCCTGCATGCCTCGTCATTGTTTCCTCCCATGGAATCAAAATACGTAATGCTCTTCTTGCGAAAATCCACAACCTACGAGAGCAAGGTTGTGCAGAGAGTGTTAAGAAAATCGACTGACCACCAATAACACAGAACACCTTTGCTTTCAAGTCAGTCAGTCCCAGTTTGATAATTAGTCTAATTGGGGATTAATAACATTACCTCTACTGAATTAATCCAATACAAATCAGGTCAATGAACAATACATGTGCATGTCTAAAACAAAACATAATAGCTCCGTTATCTATCTAACTGAAGTGAATTTGCTTTTATCTGCTTTGTAACTTACAGAGAGACACCAGTGCACTCCCAAATGGACAGGCACCAGAATGATGTTTACTGAGAAGATGTCTACTTTCTTAGTCCAGCGGCGCACAGCTGAGTAACCAGAGCTGCGCAGTTTAGGGAAGAAGAAAGTGTTGAAGGTGTATACGGAGGGCAGATGGGAGGCCTTACTGCGCTCCACTAGCATGTTCATGTAGAAGTTTATCACCTGTCGATTGAAGACGACAGACCGTTAATACATTCAAAATGGTCTTAGAGCATAAACTTTAAATGCTATTTAAATTATCACAATCTGGTCATTTAGCTTTTAATATTGGTATCAAAATTATGAAACTCCCAGCCCAAGGATGGCACCGATTGCTCTCATTTAGTTCTAAACAATGCAGTACATTTCTGAGATGCTGAGCTTAATTAGATTGGTTGGGGCAGCTATGGTGGTCCAGGTGGTCTCTGAATGAAGAACATGGACATTCAGTGCTGTATAGCTAAAACTGACAGTATAAGAAAGATGATGCTGACACACTAACCTCGTCATTTAGCCAGTTGAGGTGGCTGAGGGTCTGCAAGTCCTTCCTAGTAATGGTGAGGCGGAATCCCTCACTGAGAACCTCGTCCGGATTGCTACCCCTCAGTGCTCTACTCACCTCGTTCTCCATGGCCTACACGTGGAAGTGCATAGAGTCATGTATGAAAGTAGACACACTCCCCTTTTTACAAAAAACAACTTATGCTTACACACTTTAAAAGTTTAAAGAAATTAAATCACAGAATCCCAATTAAGGATGGCTGCACCAAAAACCTATTACAGGAGGTCCTTGAGTTACACCACAGATCCATTCCTTCAGAGGTGGAGTCGAAACACACCCTAGCCTTAGTCACTTTTGAGTTGTAAAATCATAAAAACAAAATAAGCCAAAAGAAAAGGATAACTCCCTCACTCATATGCCTCATTACTGCAAATTAGTTTGCCCACATAATTCATAAGTACAAGGCTAACGGTGTAGCCAAGTGGGAGTGGGCGCTGTAAACTCTAAACATCATGTGACGAGATATATGATGATATATGAACTCAAGGCCCCCCTGTACATCTTCAAATGACAAACTATATGACAATTTAGTAACTGAACCGTCCTTCCTTGGCATCAATCAAACATGTAGCAAACAGCATGCAGTCACTTTGTACCTCAGTCATCTCAGGGAATTCCTGCTCCTTTACAAGGGGCTCAGGCTCCTCGATGATGGATGCTACAGGGACCTCTTTTTCTAGAGGTACTCGCACCTGCAGCTCTACACCTGATAGACCAGTTTGGCCCTCCCCAGACAGACGCTAGTTTGCAGAACAGCAAAGAAAATGTCAGTGAAACCCACACACTGCAAGAAAGACATGAAACGGAGAATTTTAGCTTACCTGCCGCAACAGTTGAGATGCTAGAGCCTCTTGCTCCTCTATGAGTCGCCGTCTCTCTCGAGCACGGGAGTCATAGAGGCTAGTCCTATGTGCAGACACAAACACATACATTATGCAATGTAAGTTATTTTTTATATCAACTAACTAAGAAAGGAAAAGAAAAAAAAACCTCACAGTTCTTTGATCCAAAGCTCAGCTTGGAAACATGGCACTCTGTTGAGACAGACGAAGAAAATACATTAGAATCATATCCATGATGACTAGTTCCTGAGAAACTTATTTTAAGTCATAGTCATCTATACTGTTTAACAACATAATGTTTTGGTATGGATTCACTAGATATTTAATAACAGCAATACTGACTAGTTACACACATCAACAACATAGCAAACCTACTTGTGTTTATTCATCTTTCAAACATTTTGAAGCAGGTTTTGTCCAAATCAAATGTCTAGCTTTACAAGTTTAACTGTGTTTTTCCAAGTAACCAAACAGCATGCAAATTGAGACTTCCCACACGTATAATAATAACATAAAAAATGTTATATTCTCCGTTACCTGGAGCTTTCTGGCCTCTTGCCCTGTTGCTCCTTTACAAAAATGACAGAGTCTCCATCGTGAGCTGTAGATGGGAAAGTAAGAGTGTCTTAAACCTCCAACAGCTACAATATAAGCTTATAAATAATACACTGATTACCTTTATCCAGAACAAACAACAGATTCCAAAAAACAATTTACCATCACATTAGCAGGTCAAAAACAAATTACATTCAAATCAGATCAGAACCACTTTCCTATGTGGTCCTACATCAAATATGCAACTAATTTGCAACCATTTGACCTTAAGGAAGAACTAACATTACCATTTGTATCTTTTCTACAGTGTACACACACTCCAATTATGAATGACTAAGAGCAGATGAGAGCTAACAATTTTTGTGGTGATGGAAGTTCATTCATTTGTTGATTTGCTTAAGGAATGCGGCTAATTCACACGGCGGTGAAGTTTAGGAAGTGTGTATTGTTTCCGTGCACAACTTTCACACAAAACACAGACATGATCTCTTAAACACACATCAATCATCAATGCATTTTCAGGAGTGAGCAATAAGGCACATAACACGAACATACAAATTTAGAGTACACACCTGACGACTGTGTGTCCTGAGAAGAAGCATCCTGAAGAGCAGGCGGTGATGGCACTGGCTGCATGGTCACTGCTGGTCTTCTTGAGCCTGACTCGCTGTCACCATCAGAGGTCCAGGACAGGAATTCAGGTCCGTTAGAGACTGCCCCCGGGCTGGGTACGGCGCTGGAGTCTTGGGGGCTGGGAGGCAGGCTGGATGAAGACTCCCCTGCCCCTGAGCCTGCAGGGGAGGCACACTGCAGCAGTCTACGACTTGATGTCAGAAAACTGGAGCTAAGGGTTAAAAAAAATGTAAAAAAAAAAAAAACAAACAAGAAAAAAATACATAAACATACTTGTTTTATTCCATTTCTGTATGTTACAAGGTGACGGAACATAATTCGTCTACAATGCTAAGATACTCACAAATCCCGGTGTGATCGGATGCCTGGGTGAGAACTGCCGTCATGGAAGAATGACGACTGACCACCAGAAACAACGGCTAGCAACTGCCTGTACACTTCTTTCTCCTCCTCACGTACTGACTGCCAACATGCAGCATGGGGATAAAAAAAAAAACCCTCCATTATCAGAACAAACAGTTCCTCATGAAAAATGAAATTAGGTTATTTTAGCATGAGCCAAACTGGATTAGAAACACTCAAACCTCTTGTGCTGTACAGCGAGGTCTGCCGCGCCAGTGACGGTTGGAGGTGCCAGGAGAAGGGCTCTGGACCACTCGAATGGGAAATGTCTTCTCATACATGCTGGTGTAAGACGCATTGCCTGTGCTTGGTCCAGGGGTCGAGAACCGGCTTAGGAAAAGCAATAACCAATCAAATCACAAATTCTGGTAATTATGTGTTTAAAAATATATATTAAATAAGGATGCACCGAATATTCAGGTACCGAAAATCGCGATTTTTTAGATGCAATGTGCCCGATTGGACTATAGTCAACATGTCTGCCGTGAGAGGGCATTTCGATACATCCAAGAAAGAAACACGAAAAGACGTTTGTAAAGTGAGCAATGCTGAAATTACTAGTGGGGGTACATCCACAAAGACTTTCTCAACGTTAGGATTAAGGTTATCATATAAAAAATAAAACATGCCGAGCACAGAAGAGGCATTGTTTGAAAGCTAAATAAATATTTCAATAGTTTTGTAACAGATTTATTCTTTGAAACATGAATAACAATTTATGCAATTGCAAGTACACACAGTCCCAGTCATAACAGCGATAACAACGAATAAAATGGTATAATAATTTCTTTCGGTGTTTCATTTTTCGGTCAGGTGTTTCCGCATTTTCGATTTCGGTGCATCCCTAATATTAAACCATAGAACTGCTATCTTACATAACAGTGTATACAGAGAACAAGACACTAATGAAAGAGAGCAGCAAATTCATTACTCAGGGACAATCTAAACAACAGATACTGAATCAGACATACCTTGGTGATCTGTGTGATCTAATGTACAGGGGCCTACCAAGTCGAGGGGAGGGGCAGGGTTTAGAGGAGCCGGTTGAGGGCATATTGACTGAGTGGCCATTAGTTTTGGGTGTCTCATGGTGTGGAAGGTTTTTACAGACTTGCCGCCTCCCAACTTCTGATACGGTCACTGACTCCTCAGTCCTTAAGTAGTCTTCGAGGAAAACACATTCATTCAATTAGAAGTTCACTCAAGCTGAAATTCAATTTGCCACCAAAACACACAATAAGCAATTGCACATAAAAACAGAATTATATAGGTGTTGGTCCAGTTACCTGACTTGACAATGGTCTTCCACTCGACAGCAGTTGAAGGAGCTACAAATGTGTCCTCAATTGTTTCTGATGTTCTTTCAGTAAACTGAAATCAAACAAATATGCACAAATCTCTTACCCTATTTGAACACTAGGCATAATTTAAAATTGTTTTTCAAATATCAGAGCAACAAGAGTCATACGTTCAGGCTGTGACTTCCAATGTGGAGGTCAAAATTCAATATTTGATTTTTTGTGTACTATAATCACATTCTATACCAATAGGTTTGGCTAAAATAATGCCTATTTTAAAACAAAAAACTGCATGTTCTTGTGCAAAACAGTCATGAAAGTCTCCCATATTCAAAGATATGGTTAAAATATGTTCAAAATCTTTACTGAGTCTAATATTTAAGATGAACTAAGTTACTGTTAGCGATGCAGTTAAGTTCATCACAGCATGCTGAATTTGTTAAATATCGTAATACTACAAATAATATCGTAATATAAAATAAATATTACAGCACTCAAGCTCAATTCAGCCCCGCCCCCAGAGTATAAAATACCTCGTTTTCAGTCCACGCAGATCTGGATGCATTGGCTGGAGGTAAAGATGGCGGTTGTGTCAGAGACGGGTCAGAGGAAGTAGGCAGCATGTTCCTCAGTGTTGGACTAACACTGCTGCGCACCCAGGACGCAACATTCGAGCCATGGGTCTTCACCCCCTCGGCTGCATTCTTCACTGTGTCCACAAAATCTCCTAACACATTCATCAGAGTGGTTACTGTCGTCCGTTCATTAAAATGCAACCAGACACTCTCCTGGCTGTCACAACAGAACAAGAATAACATCATAGAGGCTTACCCATTCTGAACTTCTTGACGGTTCTGTCTTCTTCTACTTCATCCACATCTTCCAAACTGTCAAGATGAGACGCATGATAAACGAAAAATGCCCTGATGGCGAACATTTAAGTTTTGGTACATTACAAGAGACTAAAAGAAACATTTAAATGACCGAGACACTCCAGCCTAGACAGAACATCCTTGCTTCTCGGGTCACGTTAAAGGTTAACCTTGCTTCCCACTGCAAGTTAACTAAAGATTCCTTTTAGTCACAAATTGGTCAGTGCTTCACCAACTTGTTCAATACACTCTTAACCTTACCTATTTCATAGGACTACTTCAGTAATCTAAAGTACTCTAATAACATTAATTTAACAAAGAAGAACAGGTGTTTGTCCTTATAGGCACCTGTCTAATGGTCTTTTCTGTCAAGAGAATAGTGAAGGTGTGAAAATGACATGAAAACACTAGCTTACAAAGCAAATCCTTGCTTCTCATTCCAAGTGAACTAAAGTTACTTTTTCTTATTTCAATAAGTCATACTGAAATAATAACATTGATTTAACAGTCAAGAAAGGCCAATGTCTTACAATCCTTAAAAACAAACCAGTCTAAAGGTCTTTTCCACCTAGAGAATAATTATACTGTTAATACCAGCCTACAGAGCAAATCCCTGCTTAAGTTAACTACTGCTCAAGTTAAATCAATAATTTGACACAAAAGTTACTGACTAGTAACCTGGGGCAACACCAAATTGTCTAATACACTCCCACACCTCTTATAACATTGCATGACTATTCTAGTCATCCACGAGACTCTAATAACATTAACTTAAACAAGAAAATGTATTTGTACGTATAAGTCCACCAGTCTTTCCTCCAAGAGAATAATTAAAAGCAGCACAACCTTGCTTAAGGTAACTAAAGTTTCTTTTTCAGCTCTTCTAACTTTAATGAGTCACTAATTGGTTAGCTGGTGATTCCCCAATTTGTCCAACATATTCTTAATCATTAATCGAAGGAACTTTAGTAACATTAATTTGACAAACTAGAAATGCTGTACCTTATCTTATACACTCAAACTTACAACATCATACATCTACAGTATGATGCATCTAAATCTAGTCATCTAAGGTTGTTTAATAATTTAATAAACCCTTCATTTTCAATGAACAGTAAAGGGTAACACACAATTATTTCTAACACGACATGACTATTCTAGTCATCTATGGTACTCCATTTACATTAATTTAACAAACGTGGAAGGTTGTATGTCTTACTATCCTGATAAATCCACCAGTCTACGGGTTTTTCTCCATAGAGTTCTTCTCTGTCTGTCCTGATGTGATCAGTTAACTACTTGGTTAGTTAGCGCTTCACCAACTTGTCTACTACATTCTTAAACGTATATCACAGGACAATTCTAGTCATCTAAGGCACTTTAATAACATTAATTTAACAAATGTCCTTATAAGACTCACCAGTCTACGGGTGCTTTTCTCTGAGATAATAAAGAACAGGCTAAAACCAGCCTACAGAGCACATCCTTACATTTCAGGCAAAGTTGCTTCCATGTTAATTAAACTTTCTTTTTTAGATCAAAGCCACTAATTGGTTAGATAGTGCTTCCTTAACTTGTATAATACACATAAACTTATCACATCGTTTGACTGTCATCTAAGGTGCTGTCTTTTCCTCCGACAGGGACGGTGCTGCTGTGACCAATTAGCACTAATTGGCTAGTTGGTACGTCACCAAATTGTCTAAAAGACAAACGTTCTACTAATATTATATGATAACTCTGCTAGAAAACTTGCTTGTTCTTATAGACTCATCAGTCTATGGGTCTTTCACTCCAATAGAATAAAAAAAGTTAAACCAGCCTATACAGCACGTCCATGCTTCTCATGTAACGCTGCTTACAAGTTAACTAGTTTATTTTTTAACTAAGACACTAATTGGTTAGCTGGAATAATGTTATCTACGGCTCTATACTAACATTAATTAAACAAATAAGGAAAGGCTGTATGTCCTTATGAACCCACCAGTCTATGGGTCTTTTCCTCCGAGAGGGACCGTCCTGCTGTACTCTCTCGGTCCTGATGTGATCTCCACCGGGCGGTACTCCGTTGCGAAGGTTTGCAATTCCAGTTCCGAACCATTGGTAGAGTTTGTTGAACATTTTTTATCAGAAGGGAAATAAAACAAAACCAAAACCACGCTGCTCGTGCTCTAGAACGCGCTCGTGCCGGTCCCTCGCGCCCGTCTTTCACATGCTAGCAGCTTTAGCTCCGGTCTCCAATGACGAAACTCTGTGACTGAAAACTTCGTTAACCAGATGACATGAGCATCATTTTGATGTTGGGGAGGTCTCGCCGCAACCCGGTGGACAAAACGGAGCCGAGCCGCCGTTAGCAGCCAGGCTAACGCAGCCAGGTAGCCCACGATGCTAATGCTAACAGCCTCAACGGTAAATAAACGGAACGTTTCCACTCGGTTCTGTGGCTCTGTGGTTATATAACCTGTTTTTTTAGGTCAGGCTGGGCTTCTGGTGCTCTCTAATTTAAAAGAAAAGTTTGAACCTGGGACCTAAAAAGCAGTAAAATGTGTGAAACTCGACAAAAACCGCTTTCTCCCGCTTCTTCCTCATTTAAAACCACGACATGGCCGAAATCCCGCGTACCACCGTCATGCGCGCTGATTGGCCACTGGGCTGTGACGCACGCAGTGTTCTAGAACCCCAGTGGAAGACGAGGCGCGAGCCACCCGCTTCAAGTTTCTATTGAACCATTCGGCGAACTAAAGATACAAAACATGGCCAAAAGTATTGGGACGTACCACCATCACACTTACCTTGCGATGCGTTCTAACACAAACTTTAATATAGAGTTGGTCCCCCGTCCTTCTCCAGCTATAACAGCCGCTCTTTATGCGAGATTTTGGATTGGTTTCTGTGGGAAAATGCGTGCCCATTTATTCTGTAGAGCATTTACTGAAACATATTTTATGTACATATAAACATGTATAAATCATACAGATGTTAATAATATGCGAGGAAAAAACACCCAACGTAAACACTTGCATAGAAGTGGCATGGAGGTCTTAGCTAATTCCATTTTGGTGATGATGCTTCATAAAAGTTTTATACATGTTTGTTCTTTCAGTTTAAGATACACTATTTGGACAAAAGCATTGGGATGCCTGACCATTACACCAACATTGACTTGAATGACAACCAAAGCCAAATACATAATATGGAGTTTACAGCTAAATGAATTCCCACTCTTCTTGGAAGGCTTTCCACAAGGTTCTGGAGTGTTTATGTCAGAATTTGTGCCCATTCATTCTTTCGAGTGTTCATGAGGTCAGCCAGGCACTGATGTTGGACAAGGCCTGGCTCACAATCTCTGTTCCAATTCATCTAATCATCAATGTGTTGGATGGGATTGAGTCTTTATGGACCTTGTAATTTGCGTAACTAGTAATGTACTTAACGGTAAGTAATTTATCAATAGTATTAATACCCCAGCATCTGTGTGTATAGCATACTGTATTTCATATTGTGATTTTTCCATACATTTTTCATTTGATTTATTTAGACTAATTTGTTGGTAAGAAAAAATCATAACGCCACTGTTTGGGTGCTTTAAATGGCTAATAGTTGTGAAGCTTCTTCTCCTTTCTCAAATTTTACTTATCAATAGATATTGACAGAGCTGATTAGCATTGCAGACCCACTTGACTACCAGATCAGTCAAAATCAAAGAAAGTGGACATTCATCTTATGAATCATGAAGAAGGTGGCCTGGTCTGATGAATCATGAAGAAGGTGACCTGGTCTGATGAATCATGAAGAAGGTG
>JBBPDB010000134.1:4729772-4747297 GCA_037974465.1 Brachypetersius altus
TCCCATTTTAAACAATTAATGACACATTTAATGATGTATTTAATGACATATTTATATATATAATATTGGCACTCCTGACATTCCATAGATAAGTAGCATCCAGGCCTAACTCAGACCATATTTTAATCTTAATGGACATCATCATCGTAATCAAATCCTTCAAGGCTCCCTGTGGTGAACAGACACCAAAAGGAATGAGGCACGTCAGAGATATTACACAAAGATGTGAGCATGTGTGTGCAGTCTTCAGGTTCTTACCTTTCCTTGGTCCATGATCACTGTCTCGAAAATCTGCTGCTGTCTGGTTTGTTTACCTCTATCTGTTCCAATAAGTAGCAATAGATTGGGTCTCTTCCTCACACTTGGGTGTGCTGCTGCTGTCTCTATCTGCTGATAAAAGGCCCTCCTACGCAGTAATAGTGTAATTGTCCGCTCTATGAATCAGACCGATTCCCACCCTTACTCCAAAATGCACTTTGCAGTTCCATCCAGTGCCAAAACACTGCTCACGAAGAGCTGGACTACACCAAGTTCACAGGCAAAAGGGGTGATACCACACCCCACATTCACTTTACCATGCCGTCATCTGTGAATTATTAATGCAGCGTTGTCTGGAAATCACATCTAACAAAACGATGCATTTTTTGGCACCATGCCAGAACAGCATCTATTTCTCATCTTTTCATTTTATTGATTACTGAAAAAAGGAACCCATAGTAAACTGACGAGACACATGAAACACTAGTCGATTGAGCGTTTAATGACGATGTTCTTCATACGTCACTTCGGAAAGACCATAAATTAGACAAAAATAACTCAAACACAGTTTACAAATTAGATGGGACATTTCAGTACAACATACTACATACAGTACACTTGTTCAAGTGCTGAAATGTTCACCATGGGATAGTGTTCTGAAGCAAATAAACATTATGGCACATCTGTATTAGGCTCCATTTATGTCATGTTAGGAACAGGAGAACTGGAGAAGGCATGTAAGCACTGCTTTAATACAGCAACACTAAATATGATGCAAAATCCAGTATGGGATTTTTTTTAATACTATGGTAGATTTTATATGGTGCTATACATCATACAAGTATCTCAGGTCCCTATTTCATCAAGCCTATCAGTAATATAATTTTATATATTTAGAATACACAATGCATCTTCAATAAAAGCAGGTTACGGTTTCAGCCTGAGCAGAGTGCAGTGCAGACAGAAACCAATACTATTACAGCCATAAATAGTCTGAATACCAAAAATGCAGGTCTGAGAACAGCTAAAAAGCTTTGCTCAAAACTCTGATGCAAGTCTTGAGTTATAATTCAGGAAAAGCCTATGAAGAATTTAATCCGAGTTGGTTTTGGAGGTAACAGAAGGGTAACAGTTACCAAACCTACAGAATGGCTAGATAATGAAAACTGACATAAACTGTGACTTTTTGTCTTTTATTTTTTTTTATCTCAGACTGTGTTATAATAGATGATTGTTATAATAAGCCTTTATAAATGTGTAAAAAAGCTTTGTCAGTTTTCACAGAAGGCTTATGATGGGGTTATGTACCCTTATAATCACTGTCCTTCAACAAAATGTTATTTTAAATGGCTTCTGCAACAATGGCACAAGTGTGTGAAGGTTTACAATCAGACAATGAACTGATCGTGAACTGACCACAGATTATTAAACCTATTTTTTGACAGCTTCCTTTATTCTAAGATGTTCTTATCAAGATAAATTTTCTTACTGCATTAATTCTATTTCTCTGCCCCTGCATTTCACTTACTAAAATGACTTAAAAAACAAATATAGCCATCTACAAACAGGATTTATTTTTCACGGATTTTAGATGCTTTCATTTGCCAAAATGATCACTTTTTGCAGCGTCGACAAAGACACTGGCCTACAATCATAAATCACAAAATATATTAAAAATATATGAAGCACACTCTCTAAGTAAAAGGAATAAGTTGAATTTGATCGCACTGATTGTATACAATCGTGTGTAAAGTAGCACTCTGTGCAAAAGTAGTTTTCAATCTCCCCCTTGACTACCCGGCCTGAAGCCACTGGCGTTTTTAAGGCAACAATAAGGATTAAATAATGTGGACGGCAGAGACATGCATACCACGGGTAGCATTTCTCAGATTACAGAGTCAATTTTGGAACACCAGCTGCCCATCACCTCGGAGAGACAGTACACATAACCCCCATAACAAATCTTTAAAAGGACAGAAAACACACATAGATTGGACCTGGTCAAAGTGTTGTGATATAATTTAGTGTCTGTTTGTTGTTCCACTGGTGCCGTGTTTCAAGTCGGGCTGGACGTTTTCAGTCTATTGGTGTTGTTTGTGCTCGCTGTGGTATGGAGGCAGCCCAGGAGAAAATGGGTTCAGATACCAAACCTTGTAGGTTACATACCAGCCCAAGATTGCAGTTAAGGTTCCCAGGATTTTGTGAATGATTTCATGGAAGTACACAGATGTACAAGCAAACATCCATATCCAAATGACAATAATGGCATTGAGTGCTACATAGAGAGCATCAAGAAGAGCAGTTCTCTTCTGGTTGTGCTGCACCAAGTGCAGCATGGGGACCATCTCCTCGACAATGAGGAGTGTGGAGTACGCCAGGATGAAGGAATGTCCTGATATGTCAAAGCCGTCCCAGGCAAAACCAGCTTTTCTGCATTCAGCCTTCGTACTGAATTCCCCATGGATGACTGGCGTGGAGCCCGATTCAGAGCACGTCCCTGTAATGTCCTCAATGTAGAAAAACGTCTCCGTGCAGGAGTACCAAATAGCTGTTGCCACCACGAGAGACGTGACACGCTTGAAAACAAAAATGAGATTTCTGTGGTATGAGTTGGAGAGGAACAGAAACGGCAGCAGCAAAACCAGGTTCCAGCCCCAAGAGAGCTTCACAAAATACCTGAAAGAACAAAAAGATTTGGCTGAGACAGCTGGCAAGTCGTGGAGTCTTCATCAAGATGTTTTAATACACAGTGGGAATTTGGAGATGTGCATCACTGGTGAACATTAAGGAAGTTTCAATTGTTATTTATTAGAACGTTTAGCAAAACATAAAGTTATTCTTGCATCTTTAAGGATGGTACAAATGTCCTCCTTTCCTACAATTTTTTTGTCATTACATACATGGTTTGGAGCTGTAGCTGTAAATCTAAGTCAGATGTGATAGATGTAAAATCTATATTATTATAGGAAAATACATTTTAAATGTAAAGCTTCAAGAACATCCTTGAGCCATCAAAACGAGAGAGAGAGAGAGAGAGAGACAGAGAGAGAGACAGACAGAGAGAGAGAGAGAGAGAGAGAGAGAGAGAGACAGAGAGAGAGAGGGGGAGAGAGAGAGAGATTGTTTCACCACAAAGCAGACCTAAATCTGTGCCTAGTCAATAACGCCTTAGTAAACAGTAAATGGATTCCCTAACTACACGAGACCGAGATTGACTTTTTCTCTCTTCCAGTTTGAATTTTAGGTGGAACCGATAGCATTAACAGCAGGCAGATGAGAAACAGCCAGAACCTCAGTGTCACCTCTGTGTGAAAGGTGTCCTCTAGCTGTGCGGCTAGATGACATGTAGTACGGAATGAATGGAGATATGGACGTTTAACCAGTTTAAGAAGCATCTATTAACTAAAACGACATTCTTTATACGTACTTAAAGGTTGGTACTTACAAATTTAAGACATTTTTGCTGTTGCCAAAGTAGGTTTCAGGGACTGCGTCCAGTTCTTTCAGGATTGATCCCGTGAGCGACAGAGCCAGAAAGAAAAACGGCAAATACTGGCGAATAATGGTGCCGTTTCGCGCCCAAAAAGACGTCAGGATATTCACGGCACAGCTTAAAGTTGCCATGTTGCTTCAGAGTGAGCGGAGTAGATGAAAAAGCCAGAAGAGCTCAGAGGAGCTCAGGCGAGCTGGACTGCTTTTCCTGTTTCGTCACGATTGGCTACTACAAGTAAAGTCCCTCAAAGTTTGGCCTCTAAAATCAACTCACAAACGACACAGAAAGTGTTGCACAATTTTAAGCCTCAAACGACGTTTGAACCTCAATTGACGGATGATATATGAACAACAAATACTTTAACTTTAGAGTTGTGGCACGCGCATGCGTAGTAGCGTCTCACCCCCCGTTACTATGGGACGAGACCTTGACAACCAGGTAGCTAAAAAATCAAAAAGTAAACAACCAATAGTCGTGGTCTCTAAAAATACACAACACAAAAATAACAATACAATATCTCATATTAAAAAAAACAGAGCCCACAATTAAGCCGCCTAATTGTTCTTGTACCCATTATGTTATCCATTAAAATCTTAATAGGTTTGAAATCAGGCACTGAGACCTTATTATGTGACAAGAAGCACACGAGAAACATTTGTTGAATGCAAAAACACCTCTGTGACCACTGGGAAATGGTAATGTGCTTTATGTGCCACTTTTAGCAGTAACATTTATCTGATATTCATTTTTTTATATTTTGAAAACCGAGCCCACAGTTAAGCCGCCTAATTGTTTTTACCCATTATGTTACCCATTAAAATCGTTAAAAGGTTTGAGAGCCTGAAATAAGGTATTGAGGCCTCGTGATGTGACTAATGGGTCCAGCATCCCTTACAAAATGTAATAAATGTAATCTAAGACAAGAAGCACACATGGAAACAGTATTAAATGATCATTTCATTTCTTAAAGTCAAAAACTACCCATGTTAAAAGTAATGGTCCCCTATTCTTGCTTACTGGTTGTGTCACTTTTAGCAACATATATCTTATCTCCATTTTATTACATTTTTAAAACCAGAGCCCATGATAAAGCCATCAAATTCTTTTATACACATTATGTTCAAGCACAAAAAAGGTTTGAGAGCCTGACATTTTTTATATTTTTTCCCTAAATGGGTCCAGCATCCCTTAGAAAATGTTATAAACATTTTATTTGTTGAAGGCAAAACAACACCTCTGTCACCTGTGTGAAAAAGTAATGGTTCCTGATTCCTGCTTACTGTTTGTGCTACTTTCAGCATCAACATTGATCTAAAAGTTTCAAAAGTTTTAAAAGTCAAAAGGTTAGAGAGCCGGTAATGAGGCACTGAGGCCACATTATGTAATTTTTTACACACACTGCTCCCTGAGTGCCCCTCGTTGGTGGCAGCCCACTTCTTCACTTGTGGTGCGTTCACTCATGACTATAAAGGGTCACTTTATATGGGTTCAAAATGTAATCTAAGACAAGAAGCACACAATTTCATTTCATTTGTTGAAGGCAAAAAAACCCCACCTCTATCACCCATGTGATCAAGTAATGGTCCTCTATACCTGCTTACTGGTTGTGCCACTTTTTGCAGCAACAAGTGCAACCTGTAAGTTAAATGTGATGGATATTCAGAGAACAAAACAGGATTCTCGCAGGCTATCAGGCTCTCTAGAGCAATCTTAGTGTTCAACAGGAGAATTTCACCCATATTTTCTAACAGCTACATAATTACATTGCATAACTACACAATGTGAATGGCCAGATCAGTCATTTCACAACTAAAGAATGACCCATCAGTAGCTATTCTGAGGTCCACCCAGACCTTTAATCACAGTTCTGATCCATCACATGATCATTGTGTCAGTTGCGAATCCCCAGCAATTATTTATTATTATTCAACGTATTTATTATAAATTACTTCCCATGGCCTGCCTGCAGCACTTCCATGCCCCAAGTGATAAAGGGAACCTGAAGCATTTGATGCTTCACACAACATATTTTTCTGAAATGTTTCTGAATACACTGCCTGATGTCTAGTAATGTTTATAACCTTTTTAGAGCAGGTTTTTGGAAGGTTCTAGATCTGCTGATCATTTAAAAAAGTAAATGAAATGGTTTATAAATGTGCCATCATGGCCCCTTGTTCCATCCACCACCTCGGTAAAATTACTAAGAATGTATTTACAATGAAAAGGGTGCACCTATTTTAATAATACCTAATTATTAAATTAATTTTTGTGACTTTCAATGTTGTCATGACATTTGTTACCTTTTCAGTTAATTAAAATAGTGATAATGCAATTATCTGGAGTTTTCTGGTGTTAGCTGTGATTTATAATTATTTCTGTAAGGCCCCATCATATCCAGAAGGAGTCAGTATAATACATGCAGAACACAGTAACATCCAGCTGCAGCCCCTGTTTGAATGGAACTAGTTCAAAATAAAAGTCCTGTGTCGCAGGCTCAGCGAATAGGAAGCTCTGTATGGCCTTTATTTCAAAATAAAAGCCAACCCTTTTGTGCTGGGTGAATAAATGCTCCTTTCTTATTTCACAATAAACCCCCCAAACAAACATCTTAGGGAAAGACAGGACATCTAAGAATAAGCTAAAAAAAACTTTAAATAAGACTAACTTATAAAAGAAATGTTTCATAAGAGAAACTGTTCAAATTCATAGTGTATCACACTTGTGAAAATGGGATTTATGTATATCATTGTGTTGCAGTATTTTTTAACCCTAACTCTAACCCTAATCAAAAACTTAAGACTCTAAGCATAAAATGGTCTAAAATAGATTTTTTGCCAAACACTTGGCATCTACGGCATTTGCTCCATTTTATATAAGTAATAACGCAGGAAAATTAAATATGATCCAAGTAGTTCAGATAGGTCGTCGAGTTAGCGCAACAAAAGTCCAGCAACAGTCCAATTTTCCAGGGACACTTCACAGTTGGCCTTGTTGAGTACACGTTGCACTTTCCAAAGTTGCGCCACACGGCGTAGTCTGTAGGGGTGTGAAATACTGGTGTTTTGAAACAGACTGCCATGGATTTAAATATTGTCCGGCTGTGGGTGTAGTGTGAATGTGCTACAGAAGGTGCATTTGGATCTTTTTTGGAATTGCAGTCCTGTTTAATTTTCTGTTACTTGGAATAAGAGGAACAAATGTGGTGGTAAAAATGAGCCTTTTGGCAGAGTACAATGACGTGTCTCAGTACGTTTACAGAACTGTAAATCCTGATTGTAAAGCCTCTATGACGCACGAAAAGCTTTGCACACCTGAAACATGGGGTGTAATTTTACAAGAGAGTCTTTGGCCACATATACAGAGTTCCAGTACACACTCCAGGGTAGGTTTGTGTAACATTATCCATTGCTTGTTATTAGGGGTGTACCCTCTGAAGCAGGGGGTTTGATGATCTCAGAGAGCCCAGACCAGGCTTGTAGCTGGTAGCCTAGTGGCCTGTGGGTTCAAATCCCCAGGCTGCCAAGCATCTCGGAGGTACTCTTGAGAAAGGTACCATCCCCACACACTGCTCCCCAGGCACTGTGTTCCTGGCTGTCCGTTGCTTCACTTGGTGAATCGGTTAAATACAGAGGAAGTTTCATGCTGTTCACACTGTGTGCTGTGGTGTATTCGTGTAAGACAGAATGGTCACTTCACTTATTGTGTTATATGGCCTTACAAGCCTGCGGCAGGTAGAATAGCTCTCTAGTACTCAATGAACTGTCTGAGGGCTCCTCTTCAACGTCCCAAGTTGCTGTTGTCTTCACTAACAGGTGGTCTGTCTGTTTCTGGAACATTGCAGTAAGGATTTGATTGATTGGACCCCAAATTGCTACTATTTTCTGCAAGTCTGATCCATGGAGAATTGTGTACCTCTTTAATCGTCCTGTGCAAAATAAACCTGCGTCTTCTTCCGGGCATGTTCACTACAGCAGCTCTTGTTAGCTATTACCAGTGGTCAGACATATCCACATGTATACTTACTTTTTAATGAGGATTTGCCTGTGTATGGACCAAAAATGATTTGTATTTACCCACTTTTTATTTTTTTCATTCCAAGACACCCCCACAAGTTAAGGAGTATAAAAGCAAGTTTAATGGAACTTTAAGGACTATATCTTTTACTTATATTTACTTTAAAATGGACCGTTTTTTGGATTACCACTGACTTTGAAATTAAACAGCACATTTTCAACAAATGTCATGAAATGTTTTTGCATTGTTGATTTATTGATTTTATTACATTTTGCACATCCAAGGCAGCTTCATGTGTACATCTTAAAAGTAGATAGATTTTGTAATATTTCAGAGGACATCACACTTTAATCCACAGTGGATGGGCAGAAAGACGGAATGTGTTTTTTGTTTATATTTATTTGTATTTTGAAAAGGGAGTAAGAAGATGAGGATCCACTACGATGGAAAATCTTTGTAAATAACAGTAATCCGTATTTTCCAGCTTGCATTGTTGATGCCGAAAGATGCATTATTGATGCCATATGTAAGGGATTTGTCTGATATTGAGCTAGTGGTAAAAGCAGCTACTTAAGCTCAAATCACAAGCATGAAATTTGATCTGTTTTAAAAATCAGTCGCTAACTCTGATGCGCTAACTGTGAATCTAACTGTGAACATTCTAAAACTAGAATTCTGATTGGCTGTTTTATTTACCTTTTAAAAGACACTCATTTTAAAACAATGCACTTCAAAATGTAACTGTACAGTCTGTACAAAAACAGTAAAGTTTTTTTTTTCCTGAAAGGTTACTGATTATTTCTGAGGATCCTCTCAAAGCTCAGATTCCTGCTGCAATATATGTTTAAATAATTCGGACTGCACTCTTTTCCCAGTGTTAGCTCGACGCTTTCCAGATGACAGTTCGGCCCGAGGAGCAGAGAACCTGTAGACACTACAAAGCAACAGTGTGCTTTTGTGCTCCACTGTCTAGACGGGATGATGTCATAGTCAGATTGTTTCTGCACTGATGTCCTCCCTCCAGGTCTGACCCAGTTCGACATGGCCTGCAGTCAAAGCCTGCGCAGATTTATGAGACGGCATCTTCCTCTCACCATTCCAGACTGTAAACCTGAACGCCGAATGAAGCACATTTTTACATTTTCACATATCCAGTACGGCAAATGAAAACACCATCTTGAATTGCAGACAGGAAATTAAAAGCTCTTCACGTAGCCTCTTTTAGTTTATACTAGAGCCATCAGTCTATTATGCTTAGAGGTAGAAATATACAACACTGTTCAAAAAATGGTAAACACCTATAATAAAGGATTATTACATTGCATTACATTACATGAATTTAAACCTAGTTGTCATTGGTCATAGTATAAGCACCAGATAGTGCAAAATGTACAGTATCAACAGTTCTAAGTGAAAGTGATGATTAAATAACCATTAAATATATAGTGTTTTATATAGCAACGTATATATGATATATATATACATATATATAGTACTGTGCAAAACTCTTGAGCCACCCCTCGTTTCTTATTGTTTTCCTTTGAATCAAGCTATTTGTATATTTATATGTCTACAATACTATTTATATCTGCCAACCTTTATGTTGAGTAGATTAAATGAAAGGAATGGGAACAAATGTTTTACTGGCTGCAAAGTGTCTGAATATATAAGGTAAAGGAGCTCCAACCACTCTGCATTCAGCACCAGCAGTATACTGATCACTGCCTGATCATCTGGAATAATCTGCACCCGTTTCTTAACTGGTTCAGGACTTAAGCTGCTATGCATGAATGATTCATACGTAGGTCACTGTGTGGCATAAAAAAACAAATAACGTTCCTCTGAAGCGGGTCAGCCTGTCACAGTAAAATATTCATTCCCATTTCTTTCATTTAATGTGTATATAGTGAAAAAGAGGTTGATTGTATTGTGTTGCATTGTGCATTGATGCAATGAGGAACATCAAATGTATTTAGCCCACAGTAGTTTAGTCCCGCCCAATCACGTTGTTAGAAGGGGTGTTTCAGCATGGACTGCTTAAAACAGGACAAGAGTCAGAAGAGCTTAAACACATCAGTCTTAAAGGCACAGCAACTGAAACAGCCTGTTTAATTCAGAGGGAAAAATCTGTTTGAAAATAGTCGTATATAAAAAAAATGATGACTATTTTGGACCATAAGTGCACGCAAGTATTATAAGTGAATCCCAGACAAAGAAAAACAAATGCGAAAAAACGTTATTTTATGTATAATACAAAAATAGTTAAATAATAAAAACAATAACAGCTAAATAAAAAGTTAAATGTAACATATATAATGTTATATATATAACATTTTAAAAACCGTAAAAACCTGATCTGCTCGCTATAAGATTTGATGAAGACTTCATGAGGCAATCTGGATGTTAATTTTACGATTACTTTCTCATTCTCAGGGTTACACCCAAAACTATTCATGAAAACAAGATGAAGATGTTGACAGAGAGATGTGAATTTATTGCCTTAAAATTTCAGTTCGAGATTTTTTAAAGTGTACACTATATTTCTTCTTATTTGTTTTTGCATATGTCAGTTGTTTTCTAGTAAGTTGAATTGTTTTTCAGTCTACATTGTTTATTGGAGTAATTGTTTATTGTGATTATTAATGTATATTATTTTAATTGACATAATTCATATTTTTTATTGCGGATTTGCACCCAGCAGGATTCATAGTATCTTTAAACCATGCTTTTCTCATCCAGCTTTTTAAAAATTATAATGCACATGTTTCTTTTCACTTTGCCTGCTGGTTTTGTTTGCTTGCACGTGAAAGTCATTCTCCCTTGATTGCTGAATCAGTAAGCTTGGAAAAAATCTTCTACTGATCACTGAGTAATTCCTCTGATTCCAGGAAAGGCCTGGTCAGAACGAGTCCATTGTCAGCGTTCCCACCCCCTGAACACTATCCATCACGACAAGCAGCTACATCACTCTGCAAATTTGTTCTCGGGTCGTCAAAACAAAGTTTGGCCCGCTGACATGAGAAACGGATCATTGCATGGCAGCAGTGGACTGCAGGGCAGGGCCTGGGGACTCCTGGATTTATGCTTAGTAACATGCTTCACGCTGAGACCAAGAGATACAGCCCCCTCCCCAGCCCCCCCTTTTCCTCTTCTTTTGCAGTCAAGGGGATAATCGCACAGCTGTGCACCTTTTCTCAACTCACTCGTTCTTTCTTCACTGTCCTTTCTTGCACAATGTCTTTTGTTTGTCATGTCAGGTCAGAGAAGACAGTAAGATGTAATCAGGGAAGCTGCTGCAGAGCAGGGTTGCACAATATATTGTTTGGTAATGAGTATCATGATATTCATTGTACTAACATTACTGATCACAGATGCTGATGAGTTTTCCAGCAAATAACATCAATCCAGACAAACAGTTACAAAACCCTAATCTCTCGTTTATTTGATTTTACTGTATGTATTGGACCAATGTCTGCTTGTAATATTTAGTCTCTTTTTTCTTTGGTTTCTTCTGTGAAAACTCCTTAGAATGTGTATTTTTTGCTCACAATTACCATTAAAATCAAATTAATTTAAGTATTTTCAATAATAAAAACAAAAGTGCTTGGAAACTCAAACTGCCTCGAAGTTCCTATGGGCCAGTTTCCCAGGTATGGATTAAGCTTAGTCTTGGATTAAACTGCAATGCCAATGTGGAATTACTTAGTCTGGAAAACTGGCCTTACGTGTGGGTTACATCTACATTTACATTTACATTTACGGCATTTATCCGACGCGTTTATCCAAAGCGACTTCCATTCTACAAGGGACAGTCTCCCTGGAGCAACTTGGGGTTAAGGGTCTTGCTCAGGGACCCAGTGGGGGTATGCTGAAGGTAGGATTCGAACCTGTGACCTCTTGGTCTGGAGGCAAGTATCCTACCCACTGAACTACCTCCACCTCTACAGTACTTACAGTACTGTTACAGTAGGGTACAGTAAGGTTACAGTACTAATATGCTGTACCTATTGAAGACACCTATTACATCAGCTTAGCATCAGTTGGTCTAATATTCAAGCCCACAACTATACACTCCCCCGCAACATCAGTCTGACTGCATTGTGAAATTCATTTGATATCGCCGCTCAACATTTTTCACCATGTGATGATGTGTGAGGACAGAACTATTAAGTATGTGTCAGAATTCACAGGGATATGCCCGATGCTAAATATATGCTACGCCACACAAGGCTCTTTTGTAGTCTGGAGCGCAGGATCTTGTTGTCCATTGAGGGAACACATAAAAAAGTGTCCGGTATTTCACCCAGGGAACAGTATTCATGAATGCAAGTGTACAACTGGTACCTAAAAAAACATTTGCTCAAGCATGACGTTATCATATCTGAAATGCTCGGCAGCGTCAGTGTTTGTGTGATGCTTACTGAAAAATGGCACTTCTGCCGAACACAAACCTCACCGAACAGAATGAAAGCAGTCAAAACAGATGTGACCAGGTCTTGGGGTGAACTTTGACTCCTGAACCTTTTGGTTGACCCTGAAAACTGCTAAGTTCAGATGTTTCTTTGAAAGAAAAAAAAAAGAACACACATGGTCGACACTAAATCACAACCTGACAGGCGTGCCACTAGCAGTAAAGTCCTCTCTCTATTGAAGCTGAGCTGGCCTGGGGAAGAGGGGGTGTTGAGGCATGGCATGTTCCTGTGTTTACAGTGTCGAGATTCAAATAAAACGAGAGACAGCTCTGTTTACCTACTCATCCAGGTAAACAGCTGCTTGTAGCTGCCTGCAGTTGTTTATTACAGTGATTTCAGAGTTTTGGAATAAGCCTAGGGCTTGGCATTCTACTCCTAGAGGCTATAAGCTGTTTGCTTGAGGACCAGCGCACTTCTTCAGAGTTTATCTGTGATTTGGGTTCAGGAGGGGTATTTCAGGCAAATCTGCTGTGAGTATTTGTAAGGCATTATTTGATGCATATTCCAAAATGACTGCTTCCAGAGACGTCAAAAACTGTGAAATACCAATTTACCCAATTGCACTAAACCCTGTAAGGCTTCCCGTAATAACATAATTCTGTTTTCCATTAAAGTAAAGTGGCCATTTGGGAGGGGGTGTCACAGGGGGTGTCGGAGCCTCACAGGGCAAAAGGTGGAGAAAGAATAGGGGCAGGCCACCTCATGCCACACACACACACACACACACACACACACACACACACACACACACTCATATATTCACCTGCTGTACTTGTCTTTGGACCCACACAGACCCAGGGAGAATATGCAAACTCGCACAGAAAGGATTCTCATCCACCCCAGATATGGCTTGAACCCAGAAAATTCTTGCAGTGAGGTGATAGTGCTACCCACAGCACCAGCTGTATCTCTTCATGACACTTGAAACAGGAACAGGCTAATTAAAGTGATTTACGTGGTGGAACCCTCAAATAAGCCTCTAATCAGTCTAAGCATACAGACTTTGTGTTGTCAGTATTAACCACATGGACCCAGAAATCTAAATGAATGTTCTTTACATAACATCACTGAGAAATCACCTAATATAAGCATGTAGTAAAAATTAAAACAGACTCATTTTTGTGTCTGGCTGAAGGGGTTAACCTCATTATGTTTTTTTGTGAACAGCTAAACTACTGTCTAAAATGTGTCTCCCAGTACTTCTTCAGTGCTCCCTGGGATGCTCCCAGTGACCCCATACAGTAGAGCTGTGCCAGTGTCTGGAGTGTACCTTGGCAGTTGTGGGAGTCTAGAAGGGGACTGTGTTGCACATGGCATGGTGCCCTCAATAGTTCCTGGAATACTGGGCAGCTGTTCCACTGACTTAATGCTACATGACTTTGAAAATGGGCTTTTGTCTTTTTCTGCCTCCTTTATTACAGGCCCTCCATGTGCTGACTGGACTTTATTGTGTTTTAGTGAATGATGGTAATGACTTGGTAAAGGTCAAGTATCCAAACAAATGGGCCACAGGTGGCAAAGGGATCAAATTGACACTGGACCAATGTTCTGGGTGTCAAAGACTTGTAATAAGCTGTAACGGATTGTCATGTTTGCAATAGAAGGTCCATGGCCTGAGGTAGCTGAGGTAGTGAGGTAGTGAGGCAGGGACTGTTCACAGGGACACTCAGGTACCTGCAATGCAGAGGGTCAGTCAGTCATGCTGATACTGAACATGTATTGTCTTATATTCTGTATTCTCTGAAGCACAGCAGCCACTACCAGTTTTTGCTCATGTTTGAATGAGTTGACTATTTAAATGATTCACTTTAAGCCAGAGGCTCAAGGAAAGAACCTGAACATTAATGAAACCTGAACATGACATATAATTTAATCTATAAAGCAGACACTTTTGTCCAAAGAAATAATCTGATCAGGTTTCAGAACAAAGGATGTTTCCCAAAGGAGCCTAAAATTCAGGAACTGAACCCCGGTGTTCCAGGTAAAGCATGGCTATGGCATTAGCCAATATGCCACTAACAGCTTATAATGTTTAGCAAGAAAGGGACAAAACAACTAGGTTAGTTTGTATAGCAAGTTTTTTTTAGTAAGTTTAGTAAATGATTTATAATACAATGCTAGATTAGCTGCCAACTTCATATAAACAAGCCTGCTCCCCAGCTAGCATGCCCAAACTACATCCCAGCCAGTGTCAGGTTTTTTGTCTCTCCTTTATAAATACATATAGTACTGCATGTAGCACTTTGTTCTTTCCATCAGACAAGGTTTCTCTATAATAAAATGCTTGTTATTTGAGTTCACCCACAAGCTCTGTAGCTCTGATCCCAGAACAGGGAATGAGTTGACTGTACCAAACTAAAGCTATGATATTAGTAGGAAATGTGCTAGATGTGGTATCTAGCACATTTCCTACTAATATCACGGCTCAAAAAAGCAATGAACCTATTCAATAAAAATGTCAGTGTTTGTTTTGACCCTGCAGGCCTCACTGAGTTCGGCTCAGATGTAGTTCAGTAATGTAGCAGATAGAAATATTGAAATAAATCTTATGTAAACTTTATATGATGCAATAGAAATGTAAATAAGTGCTTTAGTTTGTGTAGAAAGAAATGTGTAGAGCTGCTGTTCAGTTATATATACGCTAAAGCCGTGAGCAGATTTGTAACAGTGTATTGGAGAAATTACACTATATAATACAAACGTATTTTTGTGTGATCAGTGCTGATTTAAGGAACCAGAACCCGAATAATTTCTATGGCTTTTGTGCAGCATGTGTGCCATTACTAAATATTGGATCGCATGACGTTCCCCTAAAATACAGTTCTTAAAGGACAATGCTGACGTCCTGCAGTTGAGGAAAAAGTCTCCTGCCTTCTTTCCCCTGAACTGTTGAATTCTTACTTACACATTGATTACTTTTGTTTGGAAGACCACGTCCATTTGTGGTTTTGGCCCAGGATGGAAAGCGTGTGCTGAAAAAGCAAAGAAAACTCCCATCAAATTGTTCCACGAACCCAGCGACCATCCCTGTGGGGGCAGAACGAGAGCACAGGGTTCTTCTCTTCTCCTCTTCGACGTCAGATGGCCTCAGAGACTTCTAGCCCACTTAAAGTGCCCTGCCGCACATGTCAAAGGGTGTTGTTTGCAAAGGCCGGCATTTAAGTGGAGATCCTTGCAGGCGTTCCCTTCCACTAAAGTGCTGGAATCCCTGCTGAAGGTATGTGAAGTGAGGAGCACTCCAACGCAGGACTCACCTTTTCTCTCGAGGGATTTCAGGGCTTCATTCAGAGGTACAAACCCAATTCTAGTCTTCATCTTCTGTAAGGAATGCATCCTGGATGTACAGATGTGTGTCATTAATGAGAATGATATGAGATGTTGGGGGGGTTCGCTATTTAGGCTACATATTGCAAATGTAAGGTATGCTGATGTCTCGCTCCTTAGTTCAGTTGAAGAGATTTTATATTTTAATATTTTTCTCCTGATAGTACATTTTGGGGTTTTTTGATGGGAACCTGATATTAATGTGTGGTATTTTACTTTAAACCTACTGAACAGGATCTACTGCTACCGTGGGCCCCCATCTTGTTCCAGGAATACTGCATTGCTGTATATTTTAGTGCTGATTGAGTGCTTCTCTGCTTTAACACAAGCCCTTCAACCCACAGTTCTGTTAATTAGCTTAAGAGTTGATTTTGATTTACAAAAATATGCAGGACAGGATAAGTACTGGTAACCAATAGGGTAAAGGTTTGCTTCTTCATTTTCATCATTAAACATGCATGACAATAAGGCTAATGCTATTTGGAGGGTGTTCATTTACTTCCATTGCTAGCAGTGCAGGGCCGGAGCCAGGGTAGAATGAATGGGGTGTTTGGGGGAAATGGATTTTGCTGTGATCATTTATAATTTAAACGAAAGCACATGATACACACTAAGACACACAAACCTCACCCCTGGTGATTTGTTTGGCGAGCTTTCAAGCCCAGAATGTTGACTGTTTTACGTGGTGAGGGGAATTCATGACATGTTGTAGTGTAAAGCTAATTTAACTTTGTCCCATGATAGGTTTAATAGACAGTGTGGTGTTTTATACAGACCAGGAAACGATGCAGCACATTGTTCTAAGCCAGCGGTCATCAGCCCTAGTCCTGGTGATCCATGTTCATCCCTGCATCTAACATACCACTCCTCTCCCTTAGTTAACACTCCAGCCAATCAGGGACTTATGAAATTACTTAGCCAGAGCAAGTGATGCAAATTGATGACCTACCTTCGGCAATCATTATTCAGGAAAGAGACTTACTTTCTCAAGCTGAACAGAAACTGTGCCTTTCACATGCCGTCAAACTCATATTTAAGTTTGACAGTTATGATGTAGTATATTAGTAGTACATATATGACATTCAAATTATAGTACCTTACCACTGAGTAAAGACATACAAATCTTGCTGATTATAACTAATACAGCCATTTGCAAGTAAATTCATGTCTTCAAAATCCATATGTCCAAGACTGAGGGGGTCCCATTGTAGTGCCAGGCCTGTAGCAGAGCGACATGAACTGTTTTGACTGCTAGCTAATCATGGCAAGAAGAGCTTGGTCAAATATTCTATCGTGTCTAACAAAAAATGGAAGCTAGTAGCCACCAATTATCACTTGCATCATTCCATTCGGTTGCCGTTCAGTTACATTACTTGGTTGACTTAACTATTCCTTTAACCTTCATGCAGGGCTGTACCATGTATGTGGCCAGCACTCACCTGTTCTTGGCTGCCATCTTGTGGGCGATCCGGTGCTCCAGAGCAGTCGTGGCTCCCTCCAGTCCTGCTGAGCTCACTCTCCTCAGCTACCCTGGTTTGGAGCCAGAGTTAAAACTGAGGAGCAGCGGTGGAGAGCCTCGTAGCCGGAGGAAACGCTACATTTCCTCCAAAGACATGAAAGCACTGCTGGATTACCACAACCGAGTACGCTCCCAGGTCTTCCCCCCTGCAGCCAACATGGAATACATGGTAGTGATATCTCTCTTCAGTCATCAGATCTTGTCATTTCTCATAAGACCCATTTTACCATAGACTGACACTGCCCTTCTTGATGATTTAATACATACCGGTATTATTTATGCACCCCATTAATAAAATGATATCATTTTGCATAGTACAGTGTGTATAGTACATATTATGCAGTTTTGTGTTGACATTACTTTAACTGCTGGTTTGTGGACATGCAGGCTATTCCAAGGCACAAGGGGCACACAATTAATGGGCCCCCTAAGACTTTATCGGGCT
>JBBPDB010000134.1:4755615-4768115 GCA_037974465.1 Brachypetersius altus
AAACACACAGACTATATACAAGACCAAATCACTGGACAGAACTCAGGGCAGGTGAACACAATGAACACGTGACACACTCATACATAAGAAGACAACTTAAAAGTCCCAAACACACACAAAACAGAAAACAGTGGCCACTAATGGCCACCAGCCGTGACATCCGTAGCCAAACAACTGTTTCTAACATGAAAAATTGACTAATTTTAAATTAGTTTGTGATTTAGCAATAGTATCACTTTTTCAACCTATATTTTGCTTCTATGTTTTCCTACTAATAGTTTAAAGACTGGTTCCCTTCAACACTATCATGAACAGTTGCATTTTTAATGTCAAATCAAGCTGAACTACCTTTTTTTATCTTAGCCTTTGATTATGCAGAAATGTTATCCCTTATAAAATGATGGTAATAACTGGACTGAAGGCCAAAAGTCGGGTCTAAAAATGAACACATTGGAGCTGCAGCGTTAGCTCATGGGGAGAAAATGTGCAGTCACTGTCAAGGCCAGCTGGGTGCGGCAGAGAGAGAACTGGGACTGACAGAGAAGCTTAACACAGGCACAGTGTCATAGACTACATTCTAAATGCCTCACTGTTGGACATGTAAGATGCTTTTGGCCTTTTCATGATAGTACATTACATTACTTTACATTACATTATATTACATTACAATTATTTTCCAGACATTTTATACAAAGCAACACATGTTTTATGAAATACATAACTGTAGTCTGTGATATATATGCATTATTCAGTGGTTATGGTACAAACAGAGAGGCGCTCTGGTCTGCTTGTTCTGTTATTTGTGATGACAGCACAGTTTTTTTACACTAGCTGTGACATTCTGCTGCGCTCTGTTCGCTAATTAACGACTCAATTTAAACTGTGACTGATTTCCGTGCCAAACTGTGACTATTAGAGCAAGGCCGTAATATCAAAATATCAGGAAAATTAGAAAATGATGATACCAATCTCTGTTAGCAGGCTGTGATTCTGGCTAGATGTGCATGTTTAGGACCTTCTAAAGTAAACACAGACACCAGAGGCTTGTAACAAGGGCCCATTTTCTGCATTTTTTGGTAGGCATTTAGTATTCAAACATTTTTATGAACAACATAAAGATTAGAAACATAATTACTTTTATGCCTCACCAAATACAGTGATGAGGTATTTCACTTACTTATGCTCGCAGGACTGCACGTGAATGACTGTTAGCCTTAGCGCGCTTGCTAATGTGGATGGGAAGCCTGAGCATTGAAGTCCAGAGACACACTTTGAGAAGACTGGGGTCCAGACTTTGAGAAGTGCTGCTCCAGAGTATTATTTTCATTAAAGACCCTATTTGTAAATTCAAAATGCGAGTGATTATTCCACTGTGAATTTTGAATTTATTGCCATTTAATCTGACTGGTAGGACCTGAATGTCTCACCAGTGAGAGAGCTTGTTTTGCTGTATCTACCCAGATACCATAGAGAAAAGAAATCTGATTATCTGTAGTCCTAGATGACCCCGAGAGTTCTTTCTGAGCATATACACATCAGTTATAGTGTATATTCATATTGAAAACAAACCAACGATGAAGGAACACATGGAATTGTGCTGTAAACAAAAAAGTTAAACAAACCAGACTCTGTTCTGTAATAAGGTGATGATGGACTGTTGTTTCTTTTTACTTAGTTAAGTGGTTGTTGCCATAATGTGCAATAGAACCATAGTGGAACAGGATCATTAACTGTGGACCAACCCAACCGTCACAACTGATGATCCCAAACACATTAAGAAGGCAAGAAACTCCACTAATGAACTCTTGATGAAGAACTCTTGTTTATTAAACACCATTCCAGGGGGATTCCTCATGATTCTGACTGAAAAAAGTGTACAAAACTGTCATCAGAGCAGTAGGTTATGTTTTCAATATTAATCTACAGTGTAGCCAATAATAAAACAAAGGAAATCGTTGGATGAATAGGTGTGTCCAGACTTTTGACTAGTAGTGTAAATGACTAAATACTTCAAGAATTGTATCTGTAGCTCATTTGGTGAGATTCTGAGGAAGAGTATGAGAGCTTGTACCGAATTCCAGACCTGTTGTAGGGATTCAAGGAAGCTAATTCGGTTTGCAGCTGCGATGGGGAAGCAAATTGGAACCAGCTAGAAAGGAACAGAATGCAGTTTAGTTAACAAGGTGGGCCGTGATATTCCTTAAGAACTGTTTTGAACATAAAAATGTCCAGGTTAATCTGGTAAATATTAAAAAGGTTGAGCCGAGCTCGCGATGCTCATATGACTGTATTCATAACTCAAAGACTACTACATTTTTGGCATAAGAAAATAAAACATATTTAATAAAATGTTCATGCAACTGCCATGATGTTATTCATGACACACTCCAGTTCTGTTCTACTACATATTGAGGGATAACAGCTTGCTGATTTTGGGGGCAACTTTTATTTTCTTGTAGCTTCAAGGGTTTACTTCGAAATGTCTTTTTAAGAAAAAACTAAACTTGGTGGCTTGGCTGACATGGTCTTTTGTTCTGCTTATAACTTTTTGCAAATTAATATGCTGTTTGTTTGTTTGTTGTACATGCAGATAACAGGGATGCCAACACACGCATAAGTGCGACTAATATGAAAAGAATGGTAGTATTATAAAAACCTTAAAATAAAAAATATACATACAATTTAGTTTATCTCTAGAACCATAGAAGGAAATAATGTAACTTGTCTAATAAACAAAAATTGCTGGTTTTAGATCCAACTTTATGCAAAGGGGTTCTTTCAAACAGCATCCTGCAATTATTCGTCGCATTTGTCTTCACAGCTGGCCTCAAGGATTTTGAGGTTTGTGCATACGTTAAATATTATCACTTGTCCATATTTGAATTTTTTTTTTTTCATTTTTTATTGTTCTTTTTTTTAAATCTTCCGAAGACTTGTGGGCTACTTTATCAGAAACACTTTCATTGTCTGCACACCTGGTTAGACGGTAGCATATCTTTTTCCATGCATACTTAGGCCTTGAGGGAACTTCTCTGTGGTCAGTTCTTGATCACAGGACCACGTTTGGCTTGATATTTTCAGTAGTGGGACTATTCCTAACCCATCACTGACTCTGAGGTGTGTAAAACCTCGGCATCACAGCTGCATCTGATTCAGTAGTACTATCTAGATGTTACTGCTCTGCTGCTAATGGCCCATCACCTGAATAATATCTGCTGAGTGGTGGTCATGTGATGAAACCCTCCCACAGATGGAGAGGGCTTGAAGGGTAAAGATAAATTGTACAGGAACAGAAGGGCTACCGCATATAACTAAACCTACAAAGAGCACCTATCACTATGAAACCAAACGACTTAATTTTACCCCTTAAAATGACCTTAATTTTCACTGGATGGGGAATTTAAGTGTAAAGTGCACTGATTAAGACTGATTAAGGCGTAAAACTACTGAATTTTCCCCTTACTTTTTAAAACTTGCCCCTTAAGTAATAGAACCTCCCGAATGAAAACCTTAAATTTAAGATTAAGCAGTTTCACACTCATGCCTTAAATCTAATTTTAATTAACAGCCACTTAATTCAAATAAAGGGGGTTGGTGTATTTTCAGGGGTAAATTCAGGTGCAGTTCAGGGCATTTTAGGTACATTGTGTTTTGTAGTGAGTATGGCGCATATTTATCTAAAATGGCACATGAGTGTACCTCAGTGTTGGGTGTATCTAATATAAACCAGTGATGCATGTTTGCCAGAGGCCTGGTACCTGAACTAAGAGGAACTGCAGGTGTAAGAGGGAGAGAATTATGCTCTGTGTACAGTTGACATTATTAGGCCGTGAACTCAAGCCTCCAATCAAATCTCATTGTGACAGGCATTAAAGGATTAGGTTTGCTGCTGGTGAATGTGTGTGTGTGTGTGTGTGTATGTGTGTGCGTGTGTGTGCTGTGTGGAGGCAGCAGCTTTCACACACGCTCACCCACCTGCAGCCTGAGGCCTGAATGGGCAGCACGCTCTGCGGGGGAGGCTGTGGAGCCTGAAGTCGTGGTTGGAGCTCAGGCCGCAGCAGGATGTATGGAGAACATGGCACTGGCCACTTCAGCACCACTCCAGGTACCGGCCTGCTGGAACCCTTTCACATTTACCATTCCTGCGCTCACTCACAGGTTCCCGAGGGATGCTGGGTAGATTATTGCAGCCGGGGCCGTGTTTGTTTACTCCCTGAATGGCGAGGCATTTTGTTCCTGAGCATTAAGGCTCAACTCTGAGGAAAGAAGTTTAGCACTGATTTGGAAGTTCTTGCCGTGAGAAAGTGTTTCAAAGCGGACATCTCCTGAACATATGAAGGCTTCAGCTTTCAATGGAAATGAAACTTATTTTCATTCTCAAATCTGTTTTTATTCCGTCTTTCTCAAACACCAAAGAAGAACCTTATCCATGGAGAACCTGCTATGAAGCTAGAAAGCACTCTCGCGCTTTTGCATTTTCCCTTCTGTCTTCTTTCAGAGACCCTCTTTCCCACTTGCTTTATTCATTTTTGAGTCAATCAAGTCAGCATTTATCTACTTCTTCACTCTTCAGCAATCAGAACGTACGAGTCCTAGTCTCAGTGACCTGCCTTGGCTTCTCTCTTTCTTTGTATGTCGTTAAAGAAGAAAATATTCAACATCTGTTGGTGACAACTGAACCCATTCATGTCCCTCACTGAAAAACTAACTTTCCTTACATTTCTGCACAGTCACCTGACTGTTTGTGGCATGTTTTGGTTTACTTTCTCTAGAAAATTAGTTCAATCCTCTGTACATTTGCTGAATATGTTTATTTGAACATGTTGGGGAAATATGTGGAATGTTCATGGCGCATTTAATAGTAAATGATTTTGCCAAATATTTTAAACTCAGCCAAAAAATACTTTCAGAAATGTATAAAAGAAAATCTATAAAAAATCTATTAAAACATTTGCATTTGGCCGTAACTATACGTCACTTCATCATATTAGTCCAATCCGAACTAATTATGGGGTGTTGTCCTTATCACACTAAATTTAGTACTTGAATGGATTAATGATGGCCCCTGATATTCTGCTTAATGTATTTCTGCTCTGTTGTTTTATATTACACTACATAATATCTCCATGCTACTATTATTACAGGAGCAAAGGGGCCTTCAGTGACACAAGTAAAGACCCACTTTGTCCACATGATGGCGCTGCTCTACACGAGCTACAAACCACAGATGCTTCCATTAGCCCATGAGTTACTAACCAAGACAGTCCCATCCTCGTTGGGTCCTGACTTCTATTCTTCACTCAGCCGGTTTGCACTCTGCTCCCTGTTTCCCATTTTTTGGGATTGTAAGACGTATATTTGCTCCATACAGTTTTATCAAAAATGAATCAACTAGCTGCTGTAGTGTATTTGCTACAGTTAGATCTCTAGAAAATAAGTGCATGCAGTTATTGTAGAATTGAGTTCAGACTTGACTAAGCAGACATTTTTGAAGCTGGATTTATCTCCTGTCAGTAGCTTTTTACGTGGTGATACTTGTTGATTAACTGATATTAGCCTAGCAGAGATTTTGTATAAATTGTGAAGCATAAAGAATTACTCGGCAGTTATGGGACGTCCCACCTTCAGAAATCAGAACACTCCAACTGATTTGCATCGTAAAGTGATGGTGGATTGAATCACTGGCTTAAACAGAAATCTGAGCAGGTTTTGAAATAGTTTTAGTTCAATTATGTGATAGGACACACACTCCTTGAATATGCGTGTTTTAAACTTTGAAACTATGTTTAACTTATTCTCAGAACCCTAACCAGGGACACAGGCCCAGTTGTCCTAGAAATTTGTATGCTTGATGAAATAAATAAGTATCTGTCTATGATGTGACATCAAAAAATATCATACGCCTCAAACTGGACTAAAGTTGAGGCAGATTTTTGCCCTGAGCTTGCATGTATCTTTTCTAATGGAAAGGTTATCGCGTTATTGATGGCTGGAAGGAGTGATAAGTGTTCGCTCAGAATGCCTGAGCCAGCAAACTGGATTGGGCCAGCAGTCAAGCCAGAACTCTCAGCAAAACAACAGTTAATGATTGAAAGTGCCTTATCGGAAACCGTGATTGATTTACAAAGAGCATTGCGCTAGATGTTTATTGATGCAATTGTTTACTTATTTGAAATACTGGCAGCTTGTTTGGCCTTTATGATTTCATGACAAAAGTAGAGCAGATAGATTTTTTATTTTTTGGTTCACATTCCAGTGCTCATAAAAATGCACCGAGGTGTCACTGCAAACATCGCAAAGGAAATGTTTAGCTTTCTGATGACACATCAGAACTTGACATTGGACAATCCTTATTATAGTCCTGATGGCACAAAGGGTAAAAAAGAATCTGTGCTGGAATCAGCAGATGCCTAGCATGGGAAGGATGATCCTGACAATGTCATTTGACCACCCCCTCCCCCACTCCTCCAGCAAATACCTTTATTACCCAATGATGTTGAGTTTTAAACAGAAATACTTTATGGGGACTGTGCAATATTAGGCCCTAGAGGTTTATGATTACCCAGACTCCAAATAGTGAGATGGGTGAGAACTTCTCAGATAGCTGTCGCTGTTAATCGTTAGGGAAGAGGGTGGCTCTGTCTTGGAATCTCCTTTAGGAATCAGAATTGCTAAAAAAGAAAAGGTCCCTGAAGGGTACTTGGACTGAGTGTACAGTTGAAGTAAAATTCTGAATTAGTGTGGGACCATGATGTTACGAGGAGGTTCTTCTTCAAATCTCTTTTACAAACTTTAATTTTCAAAGGACCATCTACTGGAGGTACATTATAACAAATCCCAGCAACATCACCAGTATTTAGACCACACACGATTAAGAAAGATGTATCAGTTTAACTTAAAAAAATAATGAATTTCATGAGTTTTATTCAGTTCAAATAAATACAAAGAACATACAACAATTGTCTTTGTGGGAATTTCAGTTGAATCAGCATGAAGTGAAAGTGTGAGAAGGCCTGTGACTGGAGCGAATCCCAGTGTAAAACTTTGGTTGGGTATTGTTCAGCTAGGAGCTGGGATTATGGCCTGGTGTATATTTTTAGCCTCTGTACATTTTCACCAAAAATGTAATAGAACAGAAATTGATCTGAAGTCATTTTGTTCATCTGAATAGAAATTTTGCTTTGCGTTTGAAGTTTTTAAGTGCTTGTTGACACATAGTTAAACCAACCCTTACAGAACCATAGCACAAGGTTCTTTCTACTTTAAACAGGTCCTTCACACTCACGTCTTTTCACAGCTTCTTCAGGGGAACTTCTAAGACATTTTGAAGTGTGTAGGTCTTACAGAGTCTGCAGCAAAAGGACCCAAGCAGAGAGATTCCTTGTTCTGCTTGTCAAAATTGCTATCACATAAACGCAGCCTGCTCTCCTCACTGGAGCTGATGACTGTATCCTTGTACATTTAACGCATAGAATGCTCTGAGACTCACCTTGTCACTGAGAATCAGCCAATTGAAAGACTTTTCTTCTCATAAACCTCTCTAATCAACACAAGCAACCTAATCAAGTCAAAGGGATTGGATTAGACATGAGAGCTCCATGTCATGGCTTATCTGTGACACAAATATTTGACGTTTTTTGTTCTCTTTTCTTTCCATCCATTGATTTGACTCCAGGAGGCCTCTCAAAAGTAGGGTTGCTGTAAAGAGCTCAAAACTTTGATAGAGAGGAGGGGCATAGACCACACTTATCAGTCCCCAGAGGACACATGAAGATATGAAAGATTCATCCCACAAACTTTTGGCTTCTGTAAGGCTCACGAAATGGACACTTACATCGGAAAGCCAACACTAATTCAAAGCAGCCACACATATTTTTTTGTGTTCTTTCCCCACAGCCAGTTCAAAGGGAACTTGCACAAGCTGTGTGGTTTGCAGATAGCAATCTGTTGACAAGGTCTCCGCCATGTCACCATACTTACGTACCTGTGCCATCTCCCCCAGTCAGTCCGCGCTGCCTGTTTTACTGGCCTCACAGATGTACTGCAGCAAGCAAGGGCCTCTAGCCCTCTCCCATGTCCGGCCCGAGGGGGCCAGCCATCGTAAAAAGTTTGCCATCCTTTCCTGCACCATTGTGGTCAATGCCGAAACAGACAGAAACATACATTCCCAATGTTGTTCCACAAGTATTCCAAGAGGGTGTTATTCCGTGTGGGCTGTGTAGTTTTGAGTCGCTGGCCGCTGGGACCCCTGGCCTTACTGCCGCGTCCTGTTTGGTCAGACGCTGGAAATGAAAAAGACTCATTGAAGAGAAGGTACAAATAGGCAGTGGTTACAAATGGAGTTTGGTCAGTGGTCGGAGATCCCTATTGTGAAGATAGACAGGACTTTGTTCACAAACTGGAGTTTGAAGTTTCAAAGGGGGAAATAGGCAGCGGAGTTACATCAGTTCGGAGCAGTCCTTTGACTTTTAGCCCCGGGCGGCACGGGTGACTGATTATAGGACACAGACATGACAGGGCAGCCTCGTATCAGACGCAGGAGACAATCACAAGGAGGGACAGCAGATCGTCTCTCCCTGGCGTCCATAGTGTGATTCAAAGTGCATGTCTTCATGTTTTATGTGTATCATATACTTATCAGCCACTTGAATAGCCATTGTGTTATAGACTGTTGTGGTCATAACTTTAAACCCAAGAAAGTGACCCCAGTCAAGTGCTCTCATAAATAATGGTTTCCTCGGTGGTTCTTGACTTAAGGACATAATGAGTCTAGGAAAAGCCTTTAAAGCGGCTATACATTTTCTTGTATTCAGTTTTGAGGTCCGCTTGAGTCTATTTATGACATTTGTGTACCAAAAACAGCCATAATGTATTTTACATGAGCACTTTCTAACCTCTATAAAATTAAATAAGGTGGTTTTATTACTTTTCCTTAAATATGGATTGTGTAGTGTTTATATAATTGTGACAGACACATAAGCAGAGAAAATTGCTTGTGGTCATGACAGTCATATTTGATCGCAGGTGAGCCTTTAGGATAAATTTCACCATATTCAGCCTCCAGTAGTTTATACTGAAGTTATATAAAGTGTTTTACCTGGGACTGGTTTTTGAATGAGTCTTAGTAGAGGGCAGCCATTTGCATGTAAAAACACATTTTTATAGTGATTTCCCTATTATTGTAAATGTAACTTCACAAACACGATGAATTTTAAATGGGTTATTTTTGCAGGTTAGAACCTACAACTGTATGAACCGAGGTGCCGATACATTTTAAACCTTCAGCCATGTTTACATACTACATCAAGCACTTCTTTTATAATAACTGGAATATTTATCTGTTATTGGAATAAATCAAGGCTGCAAAGCTTGGTCTTTGAGGGCACAATTTGATAGTTATCCCATTGTAACACTCTCACTCCAATCTGTACTGAACCTTGGCCCTTCAGAACTGGAATGGTTCTGTAAGGAACCATGCAGTGAAAAAAGTCTGTAGGAAAGCATCCTAAAGAACACTTTTTGACACCTTTATGTTTTAGAGAATAATATCGATGAATTCCCACACTTTTGCCTCTGTTATCTGGTATATCCTGATGTGGTGTGGTAGATCCAGGTCTGTTTTGATGAGATCTGAGTTGGAGCAGAAGTGCTCTCAGGTTTGCTGTGATGATGATGTGATCACTGAAGAGGAGAGAGAGTATAAATCAGTTACTATCATCATCACTGCTGATTAGAAAACTACATGAGAATGGAAAGCTGATTGAGTGATTGATTGATGAACGAGTTAACTGGAAGACCTCGGCTTAGATTTGTTCTTTCATTTCCAACAGACAAACATTGTAATGTTTTAGGGACAATAAACTACATACTTGCTGAAAAACTATTTTTTACAAGTTAGAAAGTCTGGTTGGTATAAATGAATTAATGCTTATATATTAGGTCATCATCATTTTTAATGATATCATATTAATATTTATTATTGATTCGTTATTAGTAATGTTTTCAATAAAATTAGGTCTACTGTATATCAAAGCCAGTGTTTGAAAAACTTATTGACAACTTTATAAAGCTTTCATAACCACTGACATAAACCCATATAAATAATTATAAAGACTGCTTAAATCAATTCCTATGTCATTTCACTTAAGAAAATGTTGTGATAACTGACACTTAATGAGCTTGAAAAAAAGCCTTGATGTATGTTTATGTCATGAAAAGCTTATGGAAGTGTCATGTAGCCTTATGAATGCTGGCCTTGTTGGATGCATGTTAATATATGAATATTTGATGAAGCTGACAGGTATACTGCTGGGCTATTGCCAAACCATGGGTCACTGTTGCTCATTTTATTAATGCTATAACTGATTATTTTAATGGTTTGGAAGGTGTTCTGATATTTAAAGTGTTAAAAAAAAACCTTCATAAAGAAATGATGAGCCATTATTAAACGTTTTATTAGTCTTATTGTCAAGTAGGACAGTCTGATTAAAAGTAACCAACCTGAAATGCTAATCAGAAATCATATCAGTCTCTACCACCATACCGGCATTCGCCAACAACATGAGGAAGAGTTGCTTAAGCTGCTGATATCTGCAGTGTAATAGCAGGTCATATAGACCAGCTCTGCCAAAATACAGAGCTATAATCAACTAATTAGGTACTTTTTAATGAGCTGGAAATGAAAAATGCAAGTTTAAGGGTTAGCTTAGTCCACCAAGAGGCTTTTCCCATGTGAGTTGTGCAGCTAATGATCTCTCATAGTTATCTGGGTCTGCCTGGACGCGAACACTTTGACTTTGCATGTGACGGAGAGAGCCATGACCTTGTGGATTAGATTTTATAGAGCCGTCCAGGGCCGCTGTGTAGAGATCACAGAGCCCTGAAGATTTCAGCTTCGATAAAGACTTTAATGGTAAGCCAGATAAGATTTGCGGAGCATGAGTCACTCCTATCCTCTCACAGATTCGTAGCGTTTTTTTTCCTCCTCAGGTTAATGGCTGGGACAAATCTCTTGAGCAAATAAGGAGGCATGGAGGAGATTCCCAAAGACACGTTTAGGTTTACTTGGCACACAGAGAAAGCAGAACCTGCTCAAGTGTATGCACTGACATTAATTGAGATCAAGGACACTTCTAGAACAAGTCTGGAAGACTTTGTTGCAAAAATGTTGATTTTTGAGATGCCACTTTTGGTTGGGTATAGCTTTCAAATGAGCGATTCCTTAAAGTGACAAAAATTCCATGTACAGTAAAGGTTCTAGGATCCAGAATCCAAATATTGGTGGAGATTAAATTAATAATTAATTTGGGGCAGTTTATTTTTAAGAGTATACGTTCAGTTAAAATTTCATATATATTTACATGACAAAGAGTTTTTTCTTTACACAAAACCAAATATAAGCTTTCAAAACTTGTCAAATCTGGCCAAATATACAGTTCTGATGCACAATTAACACAGTGGGTGGGAGAAATTAGAATAATGTTCTGTTCTTGGGTCAAAATCAATACCAAATGCAGCACCAACAAATTCTGCTGTTAATCTAAATGCCAAACACCACTGGCATATATGTGTATAAGTATATGTGCTGTTGTTCCCAGCATATTTTACATCATTTAAAAATGTCAGCTGTATTTCATTTTATGTGGAAATGAAGGAATATTGAATACATAATGCTATGGCTGTGGAATTTCTTCGACTTGTATTGAGGACATGGCTTCCATATTTTTCCTTTTGGTCCGACAGTGACATGATGCTTTTGTGCATCATTTGAAAACATTGTGTTACATTGTGTCAAAAGTTCATAGACGATCTGGAAATTAGGTCTAAAATTTGTGGAAAATGAAATGACCTTACATTAAAAGTTTTAAAAGTTAAACACAATACATCACATGTATGTTTTTTTCATTTTCTATTCATATAAAAATAGATAAATCACACATTAGACAATAAATGTGGGTAGAAATATGCCCCTACGAGTGTCCCTCGTCCGTGTCTAAATTGCCTGTCGTCCACTTAGTAACTTTAGGTGTTTTCCAGGCTATTCCAAACAATACAGCAAATACAGTCTGCATCATGTCCAGGGGGATCTGCAAGGTCATAGAAACCAAGATGTTCTCAGGGTAGCAAATCAAAACTCCGTAATTCACTCTCATTCATACCATTCAAGCACTCAGATTTCACTCTGTCGTTAAATATAACCAGTACAATTTTAAGCAATATAGAGATTCAAATATAAAGCCTTTACTTAGGGACAGTAACCAAACAACACGTGCTGTCTATACTTGACAGTAAAATGTGACATGCAGTAAAATCACCAATCCACTGTGCATTTGGCCCATTTAGCATGGGGGGATGGAGGTTTTACTGTGCATTTGGGTGGTTTACTTGGTCACCATGTCAGCCAGCTCCTCGCCGCGTGCATGCATGTGGGTGGATGAGTGGTTTGTGAGCGTTTACTGCCCTCATGGCTCTCTGAACTGGGGAACATTGACCCGCCGCTT